>MU867064.1:883737-946738 GCA_033725935.1 Cladorrhinum sp. PSN259 | reverse complement strand
GGCCCCCCCCCCGCCCCCCCGCGCCCCCCCCCCCCCCCGCGGCCCCCCCGCCCCCCCCCCCCCCCCCCCCCGCCCCCCCCCCCCCCCCCCCCTTACTAATAATAATTTTATTGAGTTCTGCATGAACACAAATGTCCCCTCCCCCCCATCCATTCCATTCCATTTACTCTCAACAAGTTTCATTCGTGAGTCCCTTCCAACCCTCCTCCTGCCATGTTCAGACTAGGTGGCCAAGAAAGAAAGAGAAAGATAACATGTATGCAGAAAGTAACATAGAATCTCACCAAAACCTTTATGTAGACTAAGCCACCAAAGTGTAAATCTGCGGGGTTTTTTTCTCTTTGTCTTTTCTCCTTTTCAACTCATCAACTTCCTCTTTGGTGAAATCTTGACAAGGAAACATGCGTGCCTAATGCAAGGAAATTTTTTTTTTTTCAAGTTTTGGGCCTAATTATAACCTGCTTCTAGAATTCGAACAAGTGTCAAAAAATCAGATTACCATGCATATGGGCATGACCATGACATTGGGGGAATCTTGACAGGGAGACAGGCGGCAAAAGATAAGGGAAGGCCCGCAGCCCGCCTAGTACATACGTACCTACCCGGTTCTATATAGTGTACCCCAATTATGCAGTTCAGGTGCAGTAGACCATTATATGCAGGTCAATTTTGCCCTGGCATTTCTCCATTCCCAAGGCCTGTCTTGCCCACGTGGGGGTGTTAAAGCATCCTGTTATGGGAGCCCATAGGACAAACACGATTCTTGGCCTGAGTTGAACTCCCTGAATGGAACCCCCACGCTGTATGTGGTTTATCTACTGTCCTCCACAACATGTAGCTTCAACTTCAGCTTTGGGACTGCAGAGTTGTGAAATAGGTTTTATACATTTTTTTTTTCGTATGTTTTGAATATCTTTTTTTCTAACATTTATGCCCATGTTTCCTTGTTTCCCGTTTATCGTGCCCAATTATCGCAGTTACGTGCGCATCTTTGTCTTAGGATGCCCCCTCCGTCTTCCTGTTTCCCTGAGTGTCTCTCCTCAATCCAAAGAATTTTCTTTCCCCTAGCACCTTCTTGCCCTCGTATTCTCCCTCTCTTATATCATGTACAAAAACAGCACCTCCCCAAAAACCAATCCTCATCCTCGCCCTAATTGGTATCGAGTACAGAAAAAGAGACCAGAAAAATGTCGCCAGAGACCGCTACCCCCTGAATGTAAAAAATGATAATGTATAATCCGCCTTGTTTTCTCAGAGGCGCATGTGATGATGGGAATGAGTGACTTGTGTGTTGCTAGTAGTATGTGAGAGATGTTAACGGATCGCCCTTCTCCCTGCCTGCAACCACATCAAGTAAAAGAGAAAACCAGAGAAAGGGAAACATAAAATAAAAAACAACCACTCTCAGTCTTTTTAAATGCGCTCACTCTGAGAAAGAGAAAACAAAAAGGGGGGGGGGGGGGGGTGAGAAGGCCGCCAACCGCTTTTGCGATGAATAAAAACAAACGCGCTCGCCTTGCCCCTATGCCAAAAACCAAAGTTTGTCGCCTTGTGGTGAGTAGATTTATGAAAAAAAAAGACACCACACAACAAGAGGTACAGTAATGAAAAGGGGGGTTATAAAAATGAATAAATAGAGACACAAAACAAAGATTATGAACTTCTCTTTTTCCTTCCCCTTCACGCAAGACCACACAGTCACACACACAATAACAAACACAAGCACACCCTGGGCAGGAGAGGACCGCCGATCAACCAGAAATGTGTTCTTCCTCTCCATATCACCTTGTCGTGTCGCCTCGTCTCTCATATAGCTCCCAAGCCCTTCATACTTTCTCACCGCATTCCATATTCACCCTGAAACACACATACACATTGTGTATGAGAAACCAAAACCGAGAGTCATAAAAGATTTAAAAACACCCAAAGACGCCTTAATGATTTGTCGCTTTACGCCGCCTCCAATTTGCTTTGCTTCTTCTCAAGGGGGTATGAACATGCTTTTTCTCTTGTTCCTCAGAGACCGTGAATATTCCCGTCTATAAATCCGTCGATGCGCGCAGAAAACCAGAAAAGAAGACGTATGATAGAGAGAATAAATAGACGAAAAAAGGAAGAAAAAAATAGGAAGTGGGTCCTATTTATAAGTGCCCGGAAACAAGGCTCGGCCCCGACAGCTTTTCACAGCTTGCCGATGGCAAGAATCCGGCCATGAGCGGTACTAATAAATCCCCCCATCATTGCGTCGTCAACATTCCAAACAGTATTATTTCTTTGCTGTGCCTCGTCGATAGAATTGCGCGGTGCCATAGATCGACATCAATGTAATGTTCCGCTGCATGATCGCCTCCACCCCCATCTCGCCCCCAATTCTCGCTTATGTCCACACAATAAGTGGCCAACACATATCATACAGTTGAGCTCTCGGCGGGCTGGTGTGCGCCTTAGATAAAGCATCATCCTGATTGTACCTTTGATGACGAGATCCTGAACAAGCTGTCCAATATAGAAACCTTATGCTCGATCTTGCAGGCCCGGATTATGGACGAGTGTATCCAAGAAACGCATGCCTTGCCTTATCGCAGTTTCGGTTTTGTTGTACGCACTTGATGGTCGAGTTGAAAAGAGACCGTTTTTCAAGTCCAGCGTCCCCTCACCAACAAGTTCTTATCAGCCTGCTCAACCTCCCTTGCGATCAGCTTCGTTCTTGGGCAGCTGCTCAGTCTGTCCATGACCATTGGCTGTCTGCTTGAGGTCCGACGCAGCCTTCTTTCGGGCCTTTTGCTTTTGCCAGCTGCCATAATGGTCCGTTGGACTCTTGCCATTCCGAGCATGGCCATTCTCCCTGGCGACGCCGTTCGCTTTGTGCTCGAGAACGGGTGATCTGTCATGCTGTTTAGAAGATGGTCCAGTCGGCTGCGGCTTTTGACTTTGCCGTGGTTCCTTCCCCAATCCCCTTGAGGATTGCGAAAATGGCATAGCTTCTGCTTGTTTCCGCATGACGGTGGGCGAAGGGGTGCGGTGTTCATAGACAGGTGACAGATGTGGTTGGTCCTGAGAAACCATATAGTCGCTCGTTGCAAGATCAAGAGGTGCCAACTGCTGACGGGTATGTATCCGAGCAAGCCCAAGCATGTTGTTCACGTCACCAGGCATGGTCGGATGGTATAGGTGAGATGGAACCCCCATGGCCACACGTTGGTGGAATGACGCGTCAGAAACGTGCGGTACCACTGATGGAGGGGAACGGCTGGTCAGTGAGCCATTCACGATGACAGGCCTATCCGGCGCAGGTGCTGAAGCCGGAGCTGGGGCAGAGGTTGGCACTGGCAGCTCAAACGTGCCGTTCAGTTGGGTGAGTATTTGATCATGCCACTGATGAGGGTTCAAGTTCTGTTGCATGTAAACGGTGCTTTGATCGTCCGATATAACAGGTTCAATGCCTAGTGGAGAGCGACTTAAACCAGAAGCCGCAGCCGATTTAGATACAGTTCCATTAACCATCAAAGGCTTCGATCCCGAGTGCCCATTGGTTTGCGGAAATGGTGCTGATAAAAGAGGCGCGGAGTTCAACCCTGTAGAATAGGCTCTGGCGTGCCCAAGAGGCGACGGGGATCGTGACGTACGCCTCAAGCTCCGTTCTAAAACAGACTGAGGCGACTGGTCGGCAGATGGCCGACGACGTCCTTGGCCGTTTGTGCTCAGGTTACTAACCGCCAAATTGGCACCCTGATAGCCGTTCAATTTCTTGTTAGGGCTCGGTTGATCGTTCAGGTAATAGCCAGTGAAACGAGGCCCGTCATCCTCTGGGGGCGAGTCGGACAAGGGCTTAGGCGGCGTATCATCGAATTCTCGATCGGGAATCTCACCAGAGACATAGTTTGGCATAGTGGCACCATTGGCCGGTCTTATGGTCAGGTTCGAAGCGCCGCTAGACGTAGAGTAACCTTGCATGGCCTGCGAAGCTGTCATCGAGCTTCTCGAAGCTGGCTGGGATTGCGATCTAAGTGCACCGCTACCAGATGGTCCGCCCGCATCGCTCGCTGCGGATGTTCGATGAAGGCTCCTTCTGTACTCAGACGTCCCATTCGTGGTCGACGTAGTTGACACTGGAGAAGCAGGAAAGGTGGTGTAACTGGGATGGAAATATGGGGCATGCTGAAGCGTATACGGAAAGCTGTAGATATAGTCTGGTCGGATTGGGGCTGAGAGTGGCGGGGTGTCAAAGGAATTGCCGCGGGATCTATCCTGTGCTGACGCGCCCTGCAATCGTTGAGCATGGGCCAGGGCCTGCTGCTGCTGGTGATTGATGCTGTGGGCTTGCGTGTATAGCTGAAACCTCAAATTAGATTCATGATGCGCCAAGGCATTGATTGAAGAGGCCAGTAACTCTTGAGTAACAGCCATCTGAGGATTTTGTACCTGATACCAGAGAAGATCTTGTGGACTCATGGTCGGAGGCATCCCGTTTTGCGTGAACGCCGCAGCGGTGGTATCGTACGTTATACTTGATGAGGCTCGACGACTCGGGTTCTGGACAGTACGATTCTGGAATTGCCTCCTCGCGAAGCCGTTGTTGCGCACACCACGGGCAGTCTGCTGTGAGGCGCTTCGAACAAGAACCGGCTTCGCCACAGGGGCCACTGGTTTCTCCCACTTTTTCTCCTCTTCCTTGGGAAACACAAATTCCTCACAGGATTCTTCGAACTTTCCTTCAGCAATCAGCTTGAAGGCCCTCTGCATTTCCTCTAATAGACCCCGAAAAGAGAAATCGTCGGCTGTGTTACCGAGGTTCCGGATTGTGTTAAACGGCTCTTCGACGCAGAGTCGATTGTTCGAGCCGATATGCCAGTTCTTTTCTGTCTTGCCGATGAGCTTGCCCGTTCGTATTGACAATGCGTACTTGTCGTAATCGAACTCATGCGCGTAGAAGCGGAAGAAGTGAAATAGAAGCGACGCAATGCTCTCTTTGTTTTTGTTGCCAAACCCGTACAGTTTCTTGACATCGTCCGCAAACTGGCTCCGGGTCCCATCGTTCTTGAGCAGCTTCAGACTGCTATCTTCTTGATGAAGTGCTGGCAGAATCGGTGGATCTCGTAATTGCAAAAACGCAATGATCATACAGATCCAGGTATAGGAGCTCAGGGTTCCACCAAAAGCTATGGCAGATGTCAGACCAGTTGAAAAAAGAAGGAATACCAGCGAAACAATGAGGGGGCCCGTCTTACCTGCATCGTTGATAACTCTCCTCCGTGTCCAGTATTTGATAATCATCGCCAACTGTCGCACCCTGTCATCAATACTGACATAAGTTCTCACCATTCGTGTGTTCTCCAGAGCTAGGGTGTTGTTGACATTCATATCACAAGCCAGCTTCAGCTCGGGGTCCCATATTTTAACGATTGGTACCTTGGCAGACGAAACGCAGACTACCTTTTGCATGCCGTCTAAGATGTGAATGCGTTAGTTTCGGTTTATGGGGTTGAAAGGGGTAAAGCAGAGCGGTCATACGTCTGTCGAGGAGATCAGCGATTTGGCAAACATTCTCCAAATCCTTCTCGGTCGTAGTGATGCAAATATCAACTAAAATCCGTTAATGGTCCAACTTCATATTCAAAGAATGACGGGGTTACTCACCATCTGAGTCGTCAGTGCTGAGAAGATTACCCGACGATCCAAACAGGTGCACTTGAATGTTAGCATTGGGCCACCTGTCGTTGAATAGCCTCTCCAATTTGTGGACCAGTTTCTGACGCTTGTTTTCGTCGTCTTCTTTTGGTAATAACCTGCCGTATAACTCATCCATTTCTGCTTGGAGCTTTTGTGCTTCGTCCTCGGATAGCCTGGTCTTTATTTTATCTGCATCGATCTTTGGTAATTTCTCGTCCTTGTACGGCATCCGTCGGCGTGAGTACGGGATGGCTGTCTCGAAGCGACAACCGCCTTGTCTCGGTGGTAATGGGCGGAGGGAGGGAACGTTCCCATTTGCTTCGGAATATGCGGATCTTGGGGAGTGATTTTGCGTGGCCCCTGGCGATGGCTCCCGCGACTCGAATGAGAATTTGCGAGCATGCTGATGTGGTGTCGATGGTACAGAGCTCGACAGGACTGGCTGGCTAGGCGCCGCAGGAGCGTTCTGAGTAGCAGAAGGCGGCGATCGCAGGGACGCCCCTGGATTTGCCGGCTGTTCTGATGGTTTCTTAGACGTCATCTTGGATGGCGACTCCTTCCCCGTGGATATTATCGCGCGATCAGCGGCGGTGTCGGGCTTCGTTGCTCTATTCCCATGACCGCTCTGAGCGCCTGATTTCGTATGGGCCGTATTGTCCTTGTTCGACACTTTTGAAGACGACCTCGACCGAGTAGTAGGTTTGGTCGAAGGGGAGGAAACAACGGGAGGGAGTGGGGGAGTCTGCAACCCGCCACCACCACCCCGGCCACTCGAGATCAGCTTGTTGTAGTGGAGTAGCTTGTCCTGATAGCCCTGTGTGGTCACCAGGATGGGGTAAAACTCGATGGGTGAAAAGAAGGCTTTGTGAGAATCTGGTGAGACTGCCGTATTTATTCTTGGAGTCGCAGAAGTTGAGGTCCCTGGCCAATGGGGCTGATAGAGATGTTTGGATTCAGCCGCTGTAGGCTGACCTTCCATTAAGCTTAGTTTCGCAAAAATACCAGTCGCGCTCTGTCGTGGAGGTGCAGGCAGGTGTTTGCGACTTGTGGAGTGGCAAGATCCGCTATGATGTCGCTCTCTTTTTGGATTTCAGCAGCAAATGGCCCTCGACCGTTCTTCTGCTGCGCGCCGATGCGAGATTTTGACTGAGGAAGCCGAAAGTTGCAGGGAGCTGCAAAAGATGAAACCCAAAGGGCAATTTACAGCGCCTCGCAGGTTGTGACAAGTCTCTAGCTTTTTTTTTTGTACGAATCTCTCCGGCGGTTCCTTCTTCGATCTCCCTAGTAGACGTCCGGGTATATATCTGGGTGGCGCTTCGTGAAGTGGGCTTTTGGGAAATCGAGGCGCGATCGGCTGATGTTGTCGCAGTTGGCTTGGGGAAAGGAATCAAGGTGCTCCAGACACACAAGGATGCAGGAACAGAGGGCTCCGCTGCAGCCGCGAGGTTAATGTGGGTATTGACCGATTCCCCAGGAGTGATTTCTGTGGCGACAGCTGCTGTATTTGATTTTCAATGCCAACACACACAAAGCCCAAATTTCCGTTGTTTGTGTTCGGGATCCGATCTTGACCGCCCCAGAATCCCCTGAGCGACCGTTGTTAATCGACTTGTTCAGCTGACCCCTGTCGACCTGGATGGGAGATCGGTGAGCTCTGAGGTTTCGGTTGGCGTCGACGAGAACAGGTCCGTCAGTCAGAGACCTATTAATTGAAGGCAGAATAAACAGGAAAACGAGAGCCGACTGTTGTTTCGAAAATCAACCACGGATGACGCCACGGATCACGGTTGGCATGGAGGAATAACGCGCGCGAGGTCGGTTAATGGACGCGGGGCAGGTCGAGTCGGTGTCGAGCAGAGGCGGTTATAGTAAAGTGATACGCAGCGAATCAGACCGTGAAGATATGTTCTGCAGAGGCCGACGGCCGACGATGGCCAACGCGGTGACCCGATGAATAAAAGAATATAAATAAAAGCAGAAGAAGTGCCGGCTTGCCCGGAAAAAAGGAGCTGGAGGGAAATTGATGCTGGTTCAGCGTCGAGCTGTGTTAATTACCTGGAGAGCAGCAGGTCAAAGGCCGCCGCCAGAACAAGGGAATGCAGAGGGCCCAGAGAAGGGTGGGAAAGCGTTAAAGCGTGGAGGACGTGAGGCGTGAAGAAAGGGGAGTTCAAGTTACGGTCGGGTCTCTTCCATTGAGAGATGCGGCCTTATGATGGCTCAACGTGGTTCCTTCTTTGCACGACTTTCAGGTTCGTTGTTGAAGGGTCGCAGTCTGCGCTCTTGCGGCAATCTGCAGTTCTGCACTCACACACACTGGACTGGCACTGGAATCTGCTTTGCTTTCCAGAAGCAAGTACCACCACTCTTGCTCACAGAGAGACCCACGGCCAGGGGGCCAAGACTTAGCAAAAAGGAGCATCCAATATTAAGCCAGGCCGCTCGAGTCTCCACCATCTGCACCGCGCTGGCCAGTCAGATGACGATTCTCGAGGTAGAGAGACGTTCCCACCCCCGCTAAACCGCTAAAGCAAAGCGAAACTGCACTGTGCCAAAAAGCATTCTCGGGAAGGCAGCCCAAAGACACACTTCCCAGGTTGCCCTGAGCGAATCGCCCACTCGTCCGCCCACTTGCCCACACCAGCCCCGAGCTTAAAGTCATCACCTTTCAACAGTTTTATTGCCATCACAACAACGGCCGAACTTGCAATTGGATTGGGGGGATTTTTTATTGGAAAGGGGGCCTGTTCGTACCGACTTACATGTACATGTACCATGCAACACACATAAGCAAACAACCCGGGGACCTGGCTGACTTGGATCAGTGGATTCCCATCTGCAACTCAGGCGGGGGGGCCTTGGCTTTTCTTTGTTCCAGGTTCCCCCAATCCCAACCGTCTCCCTTTTCCCTTTTACCCTTACCTTACCCAAGGTATCTTCTAACTTAGTATGGTATAATAATCGCTTTTCTCGTGCTATGCAGCTTGAATGCAGCTCCTCCGTAACGCAGCAAGATGCAGCAAGATGCAGGTACATAATTATGTAGTGTACCTATTCACACCGCTCACATCACACTACAGGAATCCATGAGATGCAGGACCAGGTACGCATGTACCTTCTCAGTGTACATCTTGCGGGACCCCCAGACTTTGTCCTTCCCTTTGCAGTTGGAGCAGGTTTCCCATGAAGAACTGCGCCTGCGAGTGCTTTGCTCCTTTTACATTCCGTACGGAATATTGTTTCTGGCATTTTCTGCCTTTCTGCCACTATCTGCCCACTCGGTCCCGGCGACAGAAGCTCAAAGAGTCATTCCGGTTCTTTGCGTGTTTCTTTATTTCCAAGACGCCGGGATAGTGTCTCACTTTTCTTCAACACGGACGGGAGTTTTGTTTCATGCCCACTTGAAATTTCGTCCCAACTTTGCACCCTATGGAGCTGGGGTTTCACAGCATGATGCGCTTGCCTGGGGTCTTTTGGTATTGGCTCCGAAAAATGCCCTGAAATTCAGCCCTTTCGAGGGTTCGGCATCTTGCCCTTGATTGCATCGTACATAAGAGTATACTGCGCCTACGGAACACATTGTCGTCGACCCAACAGTCACACGGCTGAGCCGCAGCAGAACACGGGGCCACACGGGGCCAGGAAACTGGGCCGTCCTTCCCCAGATTTTCCGGATTCTAGTATTCCTGAACATGGCTTACCTACCCAATACGTTTCTCACGCACCCAGGTTCTTCTCTGCCCAGGCACCGAGTAGCACCAACTGCCACCAACTGCTGGATACATTATGTTGCCCCCCACCGGTTTGCGGTGGCAGAGTGGCTCACTGATCGACCATGACATATTCTGCTCATCTATGCCGGCGATCCATTTAGGGTCCAGCCCAGCAGGTCCGGCTGCGCACTACAATACGTTCTGAGCCTCGAGGAGCCTCAAAGGCCTGCAAACCAGGGAAACAGGCTACACAACAGACTGCGGAAGGGTAACTGCAGGTCCGAAGGCTGCACTTGATATCGTTCGTTGCAGGCCGGGTGACTGCTGGCCGACGATGCGGAACCTCGCAGCCGCACTCTTGAAAACAGCGGGCTCGTGTTCATCTGAGCTAGTAAGTGCAGGTTGGCAGCCAGTGGTAGCATACCGTTGAGAGACAACCATTTCAGGGCTCCATCAGCGCATTGCAGACATGATCTTTGTCAATCTCCGACGCTCCGGTCACCACAAGAACGTTCGTTTGGGGGGAACTCTGACGTGGGATTTGGACCCTCCTTCCCACCTCCGTTCGGATCACCGCACAGTGCGGTGGGCCTAGCGTGAGGGGCTCCACTGGAGATTAGTGAGGACAACCGTTACGAAATTCGAAATTGGCGAGATCCGTCTCGGAAGAGAACACGGAGAGGGTTCTCCTTTTTCATCATCGATCAGGTCTCTACTGATGACGGATGGCAACACAGCCAACCCATCTGTATGCTTTTTTTGGCGCCACTTGCGTCGGTGCGATTTTCCAATTGGCAATTAGCCTACATACCATATACCACTTTGCTGGGTCAGCGTGCTGCAGGTCCTTCGCGGGAAGACGCGAACACCAAGCCGATCTACCGAACTCTGCGGAGGCGAGAGTGTCCAGTGGTATTTGTACGGGGTGCGTTAATATCTACGACCGGCTCGAAGTGTACTCTGGGTCTTGTGTTTCTATTTCTGTTATACCAAGCCCTGTGTTCTTTGCAGGAATTCACAACTGACAGTCTCTTGATGGAACATGCAAAAACTGTGGAATACGCCAGAGACGTTCGTGATGCTATTTTAATCATGATTCCTGTCAATCTCGGTACAACACGGGATACACGCACAAGATTTAGTGCCCAGGCGGGCAAGCATTGCTTCCCCCCCAATGATCAGATGGCGGATCAACAAGTCATGGCCACCCAGACCTGATTGAAACATTGCATTTACGCGTCCCAATATTCTCCAAGAGTCAAGAAAAGAACAAGACAAA
Organism: Cladorrhinum sp. PSN259; assembly: GCA_033725935.1. Lineage (NCBI taxonomy): Eukaryota > Fungi > Ascomycota > Sordariomycetes > Sordariales > Podosporaceae > Cladorrhinum > Cladorrhinum sp. PSN259. The sequence continues at coordinate 936,079 of MU867064.1, read as the reverse complement.
GGGATGCAAGGCTGAACCTTTCTTCAACCCCGCAATTTCTCCGACCAATCGGGATTCCGGGAGTTGGGAAACACTCAGGGGTGGGAGGGGTTTCCCACACGTGGCAATGTGGGGCGTAACAAGTAGCCTTGCACCTCGTTCTCTTGGAAACCGTTTTAAGTTCCTTTTTTGGCTCCAACCCTCAGGGACCACCTCCTACCTGACCTTTACCCCCAAGCCAGGGGTTTGTTTCCCGATAAAGGGGTTCATGTTTCGCCAAATGCTTCACCTGCGACGTTTGACTTTGTGTCAATGCAATTTTCCTGCTGGAGGTTTTTTTTTGGTTGCAGGACCCCTAATTATCCTACCTATTTTGACCGCGCGCGCGGGGCCTTGTAATTATGAATACCTACCTACCTCTACCTACAGGTTTGGTCAGAAAGAAGAAGACAAAAATACCACTTGTGATTTTTTCTGTCTTGAGAAATTGAAACTTTTTTTTCTTCTTCTTCCTTTTTCTTGTTTGTGACTTTCCAACCTTTAATTTATTGGTGTTTTGTATCATTTGGTTTTATATTTCATCCATCTTACCTGAATCGCTGGACGACAAATATTACCAAAGAAGGGAAGAAATAAAAGTACAGGGGAAAAAAAATGTTTTCAAACCTCGCAACAAAAGTAGCCCTGAAAAAGGCCGGCATACCGACTGATGCCTTTTCGAATATCAAGTTTCCCTCATGGGGAGGAGGAGGAGGAGGTGTAGATGATTCATCGACTAATACTAGGACGAGGAAGACGACCAAAAGTACGAACAAAAACAACAATAGCGAAAATAATAATAATAATAATAATAATGCGAAGTGGCCAACCATCAACATCACGCTCAAATCCTTGCCTCTGACCGTCCAGCCTTGGCTCACACCCAAACCGCCTCCTATACCCGTTGCGCAGCCGCCCAAGGTTGGGGATCCGGCGCCGCTCGATAGGGGCAGGAAGCTGGTTCTTGGAGGACCGCCCGGCGGCAGGAAGACGTTGGTTATATTTTTAAGATGCGTCGGTTGTGCTTGTAAGTTTTTGTTTTCCCACCCCATCCATCCACCTCTCCTTAACCCAGTGGCAAGTACCCCCTTTCGCTCGCAATTATACTGATAATGTTGTTTGTGATTGGTTTGTAGTCGCACAAAAGCAGTTCCTTACCCTCCGCGCTTTGGCAACTAGGCACGCGTCCACGCTCGCTTGCGTCGCCGTCTCGCACTCGTCTGCTGCGGCCACGGCCAAGTGGCTCGATCTCTTGGGCGGGCCGCGGAACGTCAAAATCGTAATTGACGAGGAGAGGGCTGTGTATGCCGCCTGGGGGTTAGGGCTGGGAAATGTCTGGTATGTGTTTAATGTTACCAGCACCGTTGCTGGGTTCAAGGAGAAGGGGTGGTTGGGACAGAGGGTCGCTAGCAGCTTGCAGGTTGGTGGGAAGAGGACAATTGGAGGTACCGAGGAGGCAGGTGATGATGATGATGGCCCGGCTACCGAGATGGGCAATAAGTGGCAGGAGAGCGGTGGGTGGGCGGTTGATGGGCGGGGGAAGGTCGTTTGGGGCGGCAAGGCGGCTAGGAGCGATGAGGTGTTGAACTTGGAGGAGGGGGTGAGGGCTTTGGGTATTGCGTAGGTGAGAGTGGTGCGGATGGGTTTGGTATGCCTAGGCAAGCGGCATCACGGGGTCACCGAGGTGGCTTTCTGTTCGATCGGTTTCTTTGCCCTGTTTGGTTTGGTTGGAGAAATTTGGACTGGAAATTAGGGTGTAGGGTTTGTATAATATCATCCAGGGTACGATACACAGCAAGGCGCTTAGTAGCATGCTGCTCGGAACTCACAAGGAGCAAACTTTTATTTTGGTGGTCTCGGGAATCCGGATCGGCGTGTTACACCATTATGCTGCCTTGTGCTGTGTAAACAACAGAAAACGGGGAGAGGGGGCCAGGAAATGGGGTAGGTGCTGAATAATGCTGTGCATATATGACGCTGTCATGTTTTCCTTATTGGCTGACGGGCGATCATGAGTGGCTCAAGCTCTCATCCGATATCTCGATTCTGTGGCTTCACGTTACTCATGTATGCCGGTCGCCGTCAGATCGACCATGGCGATGGAACCCTCTGTAGGGCTGAGCAGGTGGTGTGATGGTGGCCGCGGGATATGCGACCCGGCAAGTTGACTTGTATTTTTGACCAACTAAAAGACCTCGCTCGGTGATGGAAGAGATTCGCCCGGCATTTTATTATTATTAAACAAAAATTGTTTCTAGATTGGGGGTAGTTGCGAAGCAAACTGGCCGGGCAAGCCTTTGATGTGTTGAGGCCTGCGATCTGAGCCTCTCTCGCCCGTGAGGTCCGTCGGTGCCCGGTATGACCACTTCGCATTGTTGGTGTACTGGCAGAACTGCTAAAGTAGGCTGAAGTGATGGATTCTGTGATATGCCCAAGAAGTGCATGTTGTCACTCAGCCCCCTTTTCAAGGCAGATACAGCTTCAGTTCGGTGCATATTGGGTGTAGGTAGGTAGGTTGCCATGGTATGCCTGGTCACTTGTTCTCCCCATGCGCTTGCTCCAGGAAGGCAACTTAGGCAGGAAATTGGTACAGAAGCTGAGCTCATGCAAAACAGATTGCACGCACACAAAAGAGAGGACAATAGTTCGCAGTGTGATTTGGTAGTCCAGCCTTCTGATTCAGGGGTAATGTTTACATCTCCAAAAATGCCATCTCCAAAACTTTTGGTGTGACCCTGCCACAATTCTAAACAAAACAACCTGAGCCAGCACATGTCCAACCCCCTTCCCCCTCCCTTCCTCTAGCTTAATGGATTACTTGTGATTCTTTCTACCTCAACGAGCACTGGGTTCGGTGTATCCACCTCGTGGACAGGGACTATACTTCTTGTCATTCTCTAACGCTCCCTTGTCCGATCGCGGGGGACCTCAAAAATAATCTCAGTGTCCGCGTCAGTATTGTCAATTGTAGCAAGGGGTCTTCATACGTTGGTATATGACTCTCATTAGGGGTTTAGCTTCTATTTTCTGCCATATTGGGAACCCTCGACCTTTACTATATTTGCCAAAGCTTCGAGAGTTCATTGCTGATTCCACCCCCTCCAATCTGAGAACAGTAAAAGAGGGCACACAGCCAGGAGGGAAAGGAGAGATGGTGGAAGCTGAGTGTTGATTCAATGTTGCTCTGCTAGGACTGCCAACGTCACACATGGACAAGCTGCTGCCCTTCGTTGTAAGTGGAGGTTCTCATCTCGAGAAGATGCAAAGTTCACCAGAAATGCGAGTGCCAGTTGCAACCACAATCTCCGAACCAAGCTCGTGCATTCACAAACCATCGAATCCTCACAAAATAATAATGTAAATCCCCGGATTGCCCATACACTTCAGAACTAGGGGCGAATCCTGAGAAGGGAAGCGTGAGGATGTATTTTCCATTGTGATTGAGGACAAGGCGTAGAAATCGCTCCTTGCACTTACGCTTTGAGGGACAGGGGCACGATGGAAAATAGTCATGGTTTCCGTAATGATTATTTGTTGCCGGGTGCTCCTGATATGTTGGAACTGCAGGCGAAAACCGGCAGAGGACATGACCATTGGGGAAAATAGGTCATATAAGTAGTTAACTTCCAAGCCCGGGCATATGTTTGTCCAGTCTCTCTCTCGTCTGATCTGATATAAACGATGACGGTGTCTATGATACGAGATCAGATACAAGAAACCAACCCTTCAAAAGTGTTCCAGTTATGTGGACTCATAGATCTCACATCATGATCATCCAAGACCTGAGAAACTGTCACCAAAAAAAAATATCTTCATTGTTATGAACTCACAGCATTTGGACCAGCACATTCACTGTTTGAGCGTCATTGTCAGCCCAGGTAACCCCAGTACTTGGCTAATAACAGCACAGGAAGCCGTGCAAGTGGAGTTGGCTCATCTAGAGAGTTCTTCCGTTAAGCTCTAAGCAGATGGAGGTTGGAGGAGCACAAGTTGTTTGTGAAGACACATGATCATCAATACAGCCAGTGACGCGAATTATTGAAGATGCAAATATTCGCAAACCAAGGATATGAGGGCTGTATTAGTCTGTAGAAGGTGAGGGGTAGATATAGAATAGCTGTTATGTGAAGTGTCCGTGTTGTGAGCATGTAAGTCTGGTGTGATGCTGTGCAGTGTCTTGACAAGGAAAAGGAACGAAAAAAACCCCCCCAAAAAACCAGAAAACCCCCCTCCCCCCCGACAAGGCGCCCTGGTTTCAGAGATGTTGAACCTCTAAAACATTGGTATTCCCCTCCGTTCCACCATTTTCTACCCATCAACCACATTCGCCTTGAAGAAAAACCCGATCGACCAAGAAAAACAACAGAATGCCGCCACAACAAAACCCTCCCCCAAACCTCTCCCCTATTCTCTTTATTCATTTGTACCAGAAGATTTCTGTTATCCCGTTGCTGAGATATTAATCATTTGTCTGATTATTGCAGGATGTGGGGATGATGTGATTTGAGTTTGGTGTTAATGATGATGGTGATAGTTGTACCGGTGCGTTGACGTTTGAATGAGTTGCTGAAACCATAAAATAATCATGGATCTGAAGATGCCGCAACCCAGGTGATATTGGTAGTTGAAACTAGTGAATTAAATTCAACCACACCCCCTCAAGCTTAAACGCCACCCCAGCCCCTTGGTGCTCGCAACCCATGAACCGGAAAGAACACAAACAATAGCCCGACCTAAAGCCCCGAGAAAAGAAAAGCCCTATAACCCCCAAAATGTTGTTTAGTTCCCTGTCTTGTTCTCGAGAATCCCCATGCCATGCGCCCCATTCAACAATCAAAGGAGTACCTAGGTTTTCCTCAGACGCCGAAGTTCGATGAAATGCCGCGGATACAGGGAAAAAAAAAACCCAAAGACGCTCCAAATTATCCCAGTCCCAAAGACACCCCCACCTTTCCCGTTCCCTTCCCGTTCCCTTTCCGTTTACCCCGTTCTTACTTCCTGACCTTTTTCACTTGAGTTTTGTAAACAGATGATGCAACTCCTTCCCCATGACAGACCCGCCACCACCGTCTTTCCCAAAAAGTATACCCTTTGCCCAAACTCCACATCTCCATCGTGTCTTATCGCCGATTTCCGATCCATTACGAAAACCCAAACTCCCAAAGTGCGAAACCTTTTAAAAAAAAGACATGCATACCCGCGCAAGCAGCTAATCTGACAATACTTTAGCCCCAAACGCTGGCCTGAACACCCAGACCAGGCTTGTTACCCCAGCCGCCACCAGGACGAGCTGGCCATCCGGAAAGGCCAACATTGGACGTTTCGCCAGTCGTGGTCGCAGCAGCGTTGGTTGACCCGGAATTCTTCGGGGCGTTCTCATCGTTCCCCGAAGCACTGTACCCCTGGCTCAAAGGAGAGGGCAGAGGAGTGGTGGAACGCTTATTAAGAGCGGAGTTCGTCGCGGCACTGGTGACAGATGGGCGAGTACCAATGGGGGCAACTGAGCCCTGGCCCGACTTGCCTCCGAGGGTACCCTGCCGCGGGGGAGAGCCTCCAGGAGACGAGGCGCTGGTGCGTGTCGGCTGCTGACCTGCAGGTGAGTCAAACACACCCTTGCTACCAGTCGGATTGGATTGAGGGCTCGAGTTGCTGTTAGCACGAGAGCGCTCAATAGCTCCCGCAGACTGGGGTCCTTGCTGTCCAGCTTCGGCGGCAGACCCGGTATCAGTATGGATAGGAGGAACACGACCATGACCATATTCATAAGCCAAAGGCGAGGGACCGCGCATCGACGACGGTCCTGACGGAGGAGGGAGACCGGAACGAGGGCTCCCCGAATCCTCGAGATAGCCGCCCTCATACAAAGCGCTGCGTTGCTGAGAAATAAGCTTACGGCGGTCCTCTTCAGACATGCTGCCGGGGCTCAGAGTGCGATCGGGCTTATTGTACTGTCCAACATCAGACAGGTCTAAACGGCGATTGATTAGCCAATGATCAATCTTTGCATACTGTGTGGTGGGAGAATTGGTTTGTATATCGAGGAAGAGGAAGGATGTAGATGCAAGATGCCCCGTTTGGGTGAATCTGCCTCTCGGTACAGGGTTCAGGGAACACGGGGCGTCGAACCGCACTTGTGGCGCAACACATTTTTTGGGGACAGATGCTGTTGGGTCCCCGGAGTGGGGGCACCAAGCGCTTCTATTTTAATTATTTTCCTCCTGATTTCGCCGTGACATTGTGATAGGAAGACTGATGCTATACAGAAGAGGGCGGCCTACTTCGGTTGTATTGCTGCTCTTGGTGGTAATTCCTAAGCTCTCGCTCCCGCTGGGCGGCAAATCTCCTCTTAGCCTGCATCATCTGTTCCGCCTCGTTTGAGCCGCGCGAGGGTTGGTGTCTCTGATTCGCATAGAAGTTTTGGAGGTTGGTGCCCTGGTGAGGACCGCGCACATCGCCGCCAAAGTCGGCCATGGAGTGAGGGCGAGTGGCGCCGCCAGCACCGGCACCCGAGAGGCGTGCATCTGAGGAGCGAATGTCAGTATGTGTGTAGGGGTCGCGATTGCGCATTAGCCCGGCCAGGTTCCAGACTATACTCACCAAAGCCTGGGTACATGTTGGCAGGGCCGGGAAAGGGGCTGAACTCACGACGGCCACCTCCGGGCGCTCCAAACATCTTGCCGCTCTTCATCAGGTTATCAATGGCTCGTTCGACCTCTAAGACAACAACAACAACAACAACCGTCAGCGTATTGACCACAGTTTCAAAATCCGCCCCGGCATTTTATAGTTCGTTCTGTCCCATCGCCCAAAGCTAATCTCGAGCGGAGCCGGGCAGACACGATGGGGCTTGTCATCATTGACAGTTGTTTGGTAACGAGGCTGAAACATACCCTCAATTTGATGGAAGAAGGCGCTGGGCTCGCTGGGGGGAATGACCGAGCTAGCACCTGTGTAGGTGGATTCAGTGGTCAGCCGAAAGGACGGTGAGCGGCATCGACATCGCGACAGGAGATGAACGAACCGGAGCGTGCAGGAGGAGGAGTTTGATGGTCCCAACCACCGGCAGCAGGGCCAGAGGGAGGCCATTGTTGATTCTCGTAATATGCCATGATGAGGATTGTCGGAGAGTCGTCGGCGCGGCGTCACAGGTCGGGGGTAGTTGGGGGTTCGAGGTGAGAGATCTTGGGATGTCTCCAGGACTTTCAAAACGAACTCTGGGAAATCCGAAATCAGATTTTGTTAGTTATCAAGGTATGCGATGCCCATTGGGAAAGTTGCCAGACGATGCTTCAGAGAGTAGCCCGGACTTGGAGAGGTCCAGCTGAGCGCAGCAAGAAAAATTCAACCCGGAACTTTGATGCTGGCTTTTGGGCCGTCCCGGTCGGCAGTCTGATTATTAAAAAGTGGCCCCCTTCCACCCCACAACAAACTGACTAACAGAATGCCAGCCTTGGAAATACAGCGCTTAGACGATAAAGGGGATCACAAATAGAGAAATAACTCACACCTGGCTCCGGTTCGAATGGGTCAGAACTGACTGGCAAGATGGCCCCAAAGAAGGAGGAGAAGGAAAGAAAAAAAAAGGTCGCACGCACCCGACGCGCCAGGCAATTTTAGTTGCAGGCTGAGAGTGGAGGGTTGCGTTAGGAGAATGGAAGGAGACCGGGGAGATGGAGGTTCTTAGGCCCCGGCGCAAAGATGGGGCGTGGGTCGATCTGCCTGACGTGGGTTGAGTCGACCCCAAGACAACACACTCACAACCCCATTTCCCTTGGGAGAGAAGGTGCAACAAGAAGACCGGTCAAAAGGCAACAGCGCTATTCGTATCCCGGGATGATTGCTCGCATCTTGAGATGGGAGGCAGGGGAAGGCCACGGATTCATCATGGTGGCCTGACCACAGCATGTGTTTGGCAAAGGTACTACTCCCTGGTAATAATCCAACCTCTAAATCTCTGCTGCAAGGCAAAGGTAAACTTTCAAAGCTGCAGGATCGTGTGCGGGGGTTTCGCAGCTTCACGGGACATGTCAGTACTGGCTGCACAAGAACCACTAACGAAGGCCGCGAAGCCCAGGGGAAACCCGGAAACCTTCCACCACTTCCACCACTGAGGGGACGCGGCGATAACGGAGTGTGGAAATGATGGTGGTGAGGGTCTGTTTGGGTACAGTAATTATATTATAGGAACAAACGTCTTGTAAATGGGACGCAATAACCCGGGAATAAATCTGCCGAGCGATGAAGCAGAAAGTGGAAGCTCGTCTAGATCTCACCTACCACGGTAAACCCCCAACAAGTTTGCGAGCCTGGAACCGGCCACCTCTCTTCTTTCCATTAAGCAGCGGTACAGAACAAATTCGATGGACGAAGCGAGGGTGACACAGGACATTTTTAGTTGTGTGTGTGTGTGTGTCGGGTGTGTGCGTGTGTTCGTCCAGTAATCGCCGAGCAGTTCATTGGACCATCAAGAAACGCCGAGGCTGTTGGGATTTCGATTGAGAAACTATCAGTCCATCAACTGGATTGGACCCGAGACCTTGGCCAAGGTGGATTCGGCACGGACATGGTGGGTACCTTCTACCTCGCTGTGAGAGCGTCACGTCTTGGAGAACCCCCTGAAATGGGAAGGCAGTCCTCGAAAAGGGGAAGCGGTTTCCACACACCTATCACTCCGTTACTCCATGCATGCGGCCGGAGCCAATTGAAATTCCAGTTCTGCAAAATGGCCCAGAAAATCATCCATTATACGGCAGCCACCATTTCGTTTACCATGACCACCACACCGGCGACTTTCCCATCCACATTGCAGAATGTGGATGCCTCGTGTTAGTGCAAAAGACGTAGCACGCTAAAATCGATTAAACTTAGCCGCCTGATGAACATATTTTTCGGGTTCCTTCAACCCAGCAGTGTGGCACTGGCCATCAATTCCGTTAGCGGCGGGCCTATTTTGTCCTTCCAGTTCGACCGCAAGATCCTCCAGCTGTCCCGCATCACCAAATGCATTTTCAGGTACATGTTCTCGGCTGTTTCTCGGCTTGCTTTGCCAGGTTTAGGGTGACGTTACGTTGCAAAAGGCGTTTCGAGAAAGGGATTACAGGCGGATTCCGAGCCGGCTCCCGCAGGTTCATGATGTGGGGGTGTTTAAAGGAGGGGTAACCGCCTGCAAAGAAGCTTGGTCGGAAAGATCCATGAACTTCTATCGAAGCAGCTCACACATCAACTTCCAGGTTTGGAATTTTTTACGGCAAGCAAGGCCAGGTTTAATCCTTGTGGCACAGCTAACCTTCACTGCTGCATGTTTCTCACACCTTGTCAGGCGACACAATCCATGGACAGTACTGGCCCTGTCTGAAACAGTGCTGGAACAGCTTGACCGAAGCTCTCTGGGAAGTTTGAAGTTCCAACTCCCTGCCCTTAGTTATCATGTACCCCATAAGTTCAAAGTTCAAACATCGTGTTTGTCCACACACCATGGGTCACACAGTCACCAGCAAATAGCGCAACGCCCAACCGACATGCGGGCACCTACCGTATGTAAATGCACAACACCCACACCAACAAACCTGCACGGGACAAGCTGTCACATTTCGCCCTCAACCAATGCCTGCGAGTTCAGGACGACCCACCAGTCCTCTGGGGGGAGGCCCGAGTCCTAAATTGGCATCAACCGTCCCACCTACATGCACGTCTACCGGACCAGAACCCATAGTTTCCGCCGAGAAGTGCGGTGCTGCATGCAGCACGTCTGAGACTCCAAATCCGCCTAATACCGCTGGCCGGATCATGAGAGCATCTCATCCAGGCGATATGAACTCTCAAGGCTGGGTAAAGAGAATCGGCAGAAATCCGTCGGCATCATACAGGCGTAAACCAGTTGAAGAAGAGATTATATCGATTCTTGACATTGTCTTTTCTCTTTCTGAGCGCCCAGTGTCGGGGATTAATGAATATCCAAGCGGGCATTGTTTCATGGACGGCCTTTCACGAATTTAACAACAGAACAAGCATGCGAGATCACAACCTGGAACCCCCCGGATCGAAGAGTAGGTAAGAAGACCTTCGGAGAGACAAGGATCTCGGCCTTATCCGAGACCCATGTCTCTGCGGCACTCGGACCGGCCCGTCTTCCGCTTGGCTTCCGCGTCCGTGTCGGCTCCGGCTCCGATGTACTGTAGATATCCAGCCTCTGAAGAGCAACAGGTGCCGCAAGGCCGGAGATGGGCTTGCTGATCATGACGTGACTAGCAAGTCCCCCGCTCCCAGGCAGCCAAGCAGAGTGACTCCTAGCAGACTCGTATGAATCCCCAAGAGACAAAGGAGAGACCAGGGGCCCTTGGTTCTCTGGAATAATGAATATTGTGTATCCTACAACGGCTCTCCAACCAGTCTAGCTACTAGGTTCCAAAGGAAACGTAAAACCCATAGTGGACTCTTGGATCTATTTATCAACAGCATAGCTAACCCTGCTAACCCCTTTACTCCTCCCAATCTTTTTGACTCTAACTTCCCCGCACAAATCGGTACTGTCCACGTGCGTCCCGCCGCAAGGGTAGACTTCCGCACCGACAATCTTTACCACCCTGAACTTTTCGCCCGCTTTTACTTTGCCGTTTTCACGGTCGGGTACCAGCCTCTCCAGTCCTTCCCTCTTGAAATCCTCCTCGTCCCACCAGTCTATCTCGACCGGCAGCTTACGAGAGATGAGTTCGTCCACCTTCTTCTGGATCGGCTCCTTCCATTTGCCTTCTATGAGCCCCAAGAACTCGCAGGCGGCCGAGTCGGGGAAATGGGAGGCTTTCAGCTCGTCAAAGTCTGGGATTTCTTTTTCCAGCAAGTCGCGGACGGCCGAACCCAGGACGTGGCCGGCGGTGTGGAGGCGGGAGTGGTAGAGTCTTTTTGCCGAGTCGATCGTTTGAGTGATGGAGGAGCCGGGTGCGAATCCCGATGGGATGATGGTTGTTGTTGTCTGAGGGGGGGAGAATTGGCCCAAGTGGAGGACTTGCCCTTCGTCTGTGGCGGACATGCGTACAGATTTCACGTGAAAGATGGGTGGTGCCGCTGCCGACTCGGAAGAAGAACTCGAAGAGTTGGTGAGCGTCACGGTTCCTTCGTCTGATGGTTGGCCTCCTCCTTGTGGATGGAAAATTGTCTCGGGCGTGACGAGGACATGGTGCTCTGACTCCGGAGTGAATTGTTTGAAGAGGAGTCGGTTGGGCTCTTCCAGCGATGAGAGGGGCCGGATGGATGAGATGATTGTTTGGAGGGTGTGCAGGTGGGAGTTGTGCTGGAAGGCGAGGAATGTGCGGGTTATTGTGGACGCCTGATATATTGTAAGCACCTATTCAGATGTGACTTGGGTAGATATGTGTGATGTTACTCGCCATTATATTGGCTTGCCGAGGTGAGAAGCAGAATGTGTGAGTGAGTTTGTGGCTTTGTACAGAATTTCAAATTTATTGGTGAATTCCGGAACCTTGGTACCACACGCCGTATTTATTGCCGATTGAGTGGCAGTGACAGGGGTTCAAATTTACAGTACAACAGTGTTTGTTGCTGGGAAGGCGGGTTAGAACGCCCTTTGGTTGACATCATCGAAGGAAATGGAAGCTCTCAAGATCTGGCCTCTTTGACAACCAAAACTCGTTACATGCAGACATTATAGCTTTCTTTGCAAATAAGCACCGTTGTTTTCAGACAAAACACATCTTAGGAAATCAAGAGACTCTTATTCAAGGGTTAGGGTTATTCGCACTACCCCTATTGCTCCTTTTCAGCCAACTGTTTCTATTCAGAGCTCCATTTTCTTGATGTAGCCAACAACCGGATATTCACGGCTCCTCATTGCCAGCCTTAGGCAAGCAAGATCCCGCCATCAGTGCCAGCCACAGTCCCCGTAACGTTCTCATCCTTCAACAACCACAGATACGCTTCTGCAACATCCTCCGGCTTCCCAAATTTCCCCGTCAGACTCTTCTCCTTTAGAATTGGCTCCACTAGTGCCTTTTGATCCGCCTTCCAAAGCTCTGTATCGACATAACCAGGCCGAACAGCATTCACCCTCACCGGCGCAAGATCCACCGCCAATCCCTTTGTAAGTGATGAAAGTCCGCCCCCAAAGTAGCTGAAGAGACTCCAGCCGGGTGCAGGTTTCTCAGCCACAGACCCGGTGGTCAAGATAATACTCGATTCAGTGGTCTTGGAGAGGTGGCGGGCCGCGACTTTGCCCAGGATGAGCGGGACGACGAAGCGCATCTGAGATGCCTGGTGGATGAGAGCGGGGGTGACGCCATCAAGGCTACCAATGGCAAGGGAGTCAGCTGCTGTGAAGATGACGTGATTGACAGTGCCTTGCTGGGATTGGGCAGTGGTGAAGAGGGATTCGAGATTCGCTTCGAGACTTTCGGGGTTAGAGAGATCAAAGGCGAAGCCTTGGATGCTAGGTTGCTCCGGGTACTCGGATTTGAGACGGCCAACGGCGGCATCAACCTTTTCCTGGGATGAGGATGAGACGGAGACTTTGGCTCCCGAAGCAAGCGCTCCGTCAGCAACTGCGTAGCCGATGCCAGAGGAGCCGCCGATGACGAGGACGTGCTTGTCTTGGAGCTTGCGGTAGGTCGAGGGGGCCATGATAAGGAGAAGTGGAACTAGTTGCTTAGATTGATGCTCTGTGATTGGTGAACTCAATACTAGCAATGTTGGAAACTGTGGTTTGTTGTCGAGTATCCTATGTCTTGACGATGGTGACAACGCCCATCTTTATAGTTGGTGTAACCCATTAAACCCGACAAGTCCGCATGTTGAAGATTATATTCCATCATTCGTATACAGCATGATGCACCTACACTCGCCATTAGAACCAAAAACGGCCAGATTGGAATTACAACCCGTCGTGAGTCAGCAAGCTGAGAAATCTCATCTTGATTATTTCCGGATGGGACGTCTTGAGCGAAGTTTGCTGACGAAATCTGTGGTCTTGGATCTACAAGCCAGGAGAGCAGATGTCAAAATAAGATCAAGTCGGAGCGCAAGGTGTAAAGTGTAAAACTGGAAGTTGCCCATAGTCCCGAGGAGATGTGTTTCGGACCCACTCACCCCCGGCTGCCCGCAGGAGCACCCCCACAGCGCCGCTGCCCGCGCCAAGAAAGGCCCCGCGTCGAACCTTGCACGGAGCGCCGACGACGGCCCCGCAACTGGGATTCGAGAACTTTTCTCCCCAACCCTGAAAACTGAAAGCTGAAAACTTTTCCACTCTCAGCTTCACGCTTGCCACCTCTTCCTGTGTGTCTCACCGCATCCAGACTAGACTGACACCCAGACAGAAACTTGGTTGCCCGTCACCCCTCCCTCACCAAAAACGTAATCCTCGTGACTACCTAATTTTACATATGTCATTCAAGAGCTCAGCGCCCCTCGACTTTCTCACTTCATCGGCACACGACTGTATGTGCCGTACACACCGTCAGTAATAGACCGGCAAGCGACTTCTGTCTTTGCGCTTGCTCGAGGGGACGTAAGAAAGACCTACCTACCAGAGGAACTGATATACTCACACTTCATATCCACTCTCTCTGTGTAATTTACGAAACAAACACATTATAATCAAGGAACGACCATGTCTAACGAGGCCCGCGCCATCCCGGCCGTTATTGCGACCGCCGACGGTGAGCCTGTACTCACCAAAGCCGACGATGTCGACAATTACGGCGCGACGACCGCCGAGGTAGCCGCGACCGACAGCGACTCTGAATCAGCCGCAGTAGCCGCCGGTCTCAAGCACCTCGAGTCGCGTGATGTGCACTGGTACTCGTACCTGCTGACCTTGGACTTCTGGGCCATCATTGCTGTCGGTCAGATCCTGGCCCTCTGCATCACAGGCAGCAACACGTTCACGTCCTTCCTGTCTGGGGCCAACACCATCATCCCGGCGTTCCAGACCCTGTTCAACTACGCCCTGTTGACGCTCGTTTACCTGCCCCTGACGCTGTACAAGCACGGCTGGCGCAAGTGGCTTCGCATCGTGCTCAAGGACGGATGGAAGTACTTCATCCTTAGTTTCCTTGACGTCGAGGGCAATTACTTTACCGTCCTGGCTTACGAGTATACCAACATCCTTTCGGCACAGCTGCTCAACTTCTGGTCGATTGTTTGCGTGGTGCTGCTCTCCTTCACGCTGCTCAAGGTGCGCTATCGGTGGGTCCAGATCGCGGGCATCCTCGTCTGCTGCGGCGGAATGGGTGTTTTGCTGGCCAGCGACCACATCAACGGTACCAACGGCGGCCAGGGCAAGAATATGGTCAAGGGCGATCTCTTTGGGCTTCTCGGCGCTACTCTCTACGGCGTTAGCAACGTCTATGAGGAGTGGTTCGTCAGTAAGCGACCCATGTATGAGGTGCTTTGCTTTTTGGGAATCTTTGGTGTCCTCATCAACGGTGTGCAGGCCAGCATCTTTGACCGAAAGAGCTTCGAGGGCGCGACGTGGAACGGAGATGTTGCGGGCTGGTTCGTGGGATACACCTTCTGCCTCTTCATCTTTTACTCGCTGGCGCCACTCATCCTGCGCATGGGAAGCGCGGCCATTTTCGACGTCAATCTGCTCACTGCTAACTTCTGGGGAGTCATCATTGGCACTCGCGTGTTTGGCTATTCAATCCACTGGATGTATCCCATTGCTTTCGTGCTGATTATTTGCGGCTTGGTGGTTTACTTTCTGGCTGGAACTATCTTGGGTGATTCCAAAAAGCCCTGGCTGGGTGACAACCAGAAGGATGGTGTGACTGGCATTGGTACAGCCAAGCTGAAGGCTCTTAATGAGGCTAGAAAGAAGGGGCTAACGGGGGCCGAGGATGACGTTGGAGCAGTTTAGGTGAAGCCGACTGAGATACCCTCAGATGGGGAGAAAATAACTGAGTGAGGTGACATTGTTTGAGTGGTGGTGGTAATGGAGTTGTCAGGGAGGTTGAAGGTGGGAGGGAGGGTGCGTGATATTACGATTTGCTGTGGCTCGCCTAAGGTTTGAGGGGGTCTTCTATTCTTTTGCGGTTACCCTTTTTAGGGTTTCTGACACTTTGTTGTCTATTTTAAAGCAGAAACGGAACTTCTTTGTTGAAAAGGGGGGAATTATCCGGTTCTCACTAGGGTTAGGGTTCAATACATGATTTCCTCCTTCCCAGACTCACTTCCAAGGCAACTTACCCCACCTGCCTTCCAAGGTTCCAGTTGCGCCATTGGCCGTTCCAGGACTTTCAACGTTCAAGAACTGCAATCGAGGGAGATATATAAAACACACAATCACAAACAAAAGGCTTTTGTTTTTGTGTGCATTGTTTGGAACATTACTACTTTGCCCGCTATATATGCTTAAATGAAGTTGCAACATACTATTTCCTCTCTGCTCCGACTTTCTGGCTCTTTCTCATCATCATCATCATCATCATCAAAAGCATTCTCATTGGCATCATCACTCACAAATATGACATCTCACATCTACTTTGGCTACGGCTCAAACCTGTGGCTCGACCAGATGTCCCGCCGATGCCCTTCCTCTCCACACACGGGCATCGGCCTCCTCCGCGGCTACACATGGTTCATCAACTCCCGGGGGTACGCCAACATTGCTCCCTCCAAGAACCCAGACGACCAAGTCTGGGGTCTGATATACGACCTCACCCCTGAAGACGAGGCCCAGCTGGACAAGAACGAGGGCGTGCCCAGAGCTTACGAGAAGAGAGTCATCCCTGTGCTGTTTTCTGACAAAGATACGAAAGGGGAGCCCAACAAGGCGGTTGACATGCTGGTCTACATTGATTTCAAGCGCAACAGGGGCGGGCATGAGCCGAGGGCTGAGTACGTCCACCGGATGAACATGGGGATCAAGGACGCGCTGAAGGAAGGTGTCCCGCAAGAGTACGTGGATAAGGTGATGAGGCAGTATATTCCCGACGAGGATGAGTTGGGCTTGGATCAGGCGGAGGCGAGGCAGCTGGCGCTGAAGCAGGCTTCGATGTTTAAGGATGAGAGTGGTATTATGACTCCTGGTGTTGAGGGATCGGGGGTTGAGTGACAGGTAAAGACTTGGCTGGTGTCTTCAGAGTTTATAAAATAGACGTGTTTCAAACTTTGGTGTGGTAGAAAGATTGAGCTTGTAATTAAACATCGATGGGGGTGTTTCTGGAATGTTCTGAAATAGACGTAGAGTTGAAAGACAAGAAATACAAACATGGCTATGATGAGAGTTGCGGTAGGTAAAACCAAGGGGGGGATGAGAGCATCAAACCCTACAATGATTTATGTGTGCATCCACGATGCAAAAAGAGGTCTTCATAGAATGGTGTATGAATAATTTAAAATCAAGTCTACATAGAACCTAGTGGAAAGCTCTCCGTAATATTTATTTATCAAAAGGTATCGGTTCAGTGGAGGAAATCTCAGTAAGAAAGGAATATGAGGCATCGTGATCGAAAACACCATGCATTATTTCGCGGTTTGACTGTCGAAGAATAATTTAAAAAGCAAAAAAGTGTAGGAAGGAAGAAGAGATACAACACCCAAAAGGATCAGGGACATAACAAGGTAAAAAATGAATTGTGATGCATAGTTTGTTTGTAAAGACAAAAAAAATATTATCCTGCCCACTATCAGAATCGAACTGATGACCTTATCATTACTAGTGATACGCTCTACCACTGAGCCAAGCGGGCTTTAGACATTGAAATATTTCAACCTAGGATGTTTTGAATGTTGCCAACGGTCGAGTCCGTCGCATCGCTGGATCATTTCGATTCGAGTGTCTTTTCGAACTAATAGAAAGAGAATAGGTTCTGTATTTTCCTTTTCGTTACCAAAGATCTCACAAACGATTGAGCCTCTCATTGCCTTGGCATTTTCTCGCTTCAAAGGTGTGAATACCTACTCTCCCAAAGAAGGCGTTTGGGTAATGCATCCCTTTCTAAATCATAATTACCAGGTAAATGACCTGATCTTAAACTTTTGGGTTGGTCTCTGAATGCCATGTTCTCCTCCAAATCAAGTTTCTTGCTGATTCCTTCGATGCAATATCCACGGAGGATGCAGAAAGACGAATCCATTCCCAACGCTCCGCGACCCAAAAAAAAAGATGTCCTCAATTATCCGAAAAGTGAGTCAGACAGCAGAGAATCCTACAGTATTGTTGACCACTAAGCCTCATTGCCCCCTGTTTGGCTAGACTAATACTTGACCTTCCTTTTTGGGAAGTGAATTCACTCCTTCTCGACCTCGAATCACATCTAACATCCCAGGTAAAGGTCGATACAAAAAGTCCGCACTGGCTTCCTCACTTCATCTTCCGGTAATTCTCAATTCCTCATTCCAATTATTTTCACAATCTTTAAATTCGTCAAAATGGCATCCCCAAGCTCCGAAGCAGTGCTACCCCTCGCCTCGGCCTCCAAGATAGCCTCCTACCATACCCAACCCTCAACCGGTGCTACCGCGGTTTCACAATCCATCGAACTCTCCCAAGCAGTCCACCGCATCAACCTCATCAACGCCTTCGGTCCCCTCGCCATCCACCCCGGCGCCCAGATCCTCGAACTAGGCTGCGGCCAAGGAACCTGCACCGCAGTCCTAGCCGAAGCCGTCTCCTCCTCCTCCTCCTCCTCCTCTTCTGCCTCCTCCCACGCTGCAGGCCATGTTACGGGCCTCGACCCAGCCTCGGGGGACTACGGCGCCCCTTCCACGCTCTCACAAGCCCAAACCCACCTTACTACTTCCTCGCCTTCCGTCCCGGAATACATCCGATCATCAATCACCTTCCACCTGGAAACCGACCTCTTCTCTTTTCTCTCTAGACCAGAAAACGCCACCGCACACGACAAAAAATGGGACACGGCAGTCTTGGCGCATTGCATCTTTTATTTCCCGAACCCGCAGGAGACTCTTTCGTCCATTCTTGGGGCCCTGAAAGGTAGAGTCAAGAGAGTCTGCATAGCCGAGTACGCACTTCAGTCCTCGCACCCGGGCTCGTTCCCGCATGTTTTAGCCGCGTTGAGCAGAGCCACGCTGGAAGCGCACAAGACGGAGAGTGAGGAGAACATTCAGGGGATAATTAGTCCTGAGGGAATCAAGAGGATTGTTAGGAAAGCAGGGTGGAAGTTGGAGAGCGAAGGAACGGTGGTCCCTGAGAAGGAACTGTCGGATGGGTATTGGGAGACTGCTGGCGTTGTGGATGAGAGTTTTGTGACAGAGATTGAGGAAGGGGTGCGGGATGAGAGGGCCAGGAGTGTTCTGAGCGCTTCGAGGGATGCGGTTGTGAATGCGGTGAAGGGGGTCGGGGGTGTCAAGGATGTTAGGACCATGGATGTTTGGGTTGGGACTTTGGTTAGGGATGATGATGAGGAGGAGGAGGAGGCGGTGGGGCAGAAGTGAACGGAGTAAGGGAGGCGTCGTATTGGAGAATTAAGAAAAGGAGCGAATTTATAAAAATGTTAGCAGTGCCGCTTGGAGACTTCCTGCCTTAGGGTTAGCCTAGGGCTGGGCAATATAGGGCGAATTTATTGAACGGCAAGATTTGTAGATCATCCACACCAGGTACTAAGTGAAGAAGATATCAGCTGTTGGCTGTGTGGTGGATGCTCTCCCAGGCAGATATATGTGCTCCAAGGTGAGAAACAGCTTCTTTTTAGGCCCAGAATAGCAGATTCCAGAGATTGATATTACTTCATTCGAAGCACTGCCGAAGATGCTGTTTATTCCGCTCCGGAAAAATGGGCTCCACGAATTAAGTACTCAGAACTCTCCGATAAAATCACCTTTGCTTCCTTTTTGCGTTTCAATCCAAGTCGTGTCTTTTTCTTTTGGTTTATTTTGTCATTTATCCCATCTTTAGGTTTGTGTTGTTGCTCCGGAGACGAAGTTGGTCATGTGGTGGCATCGTGCCAGAGTCACCAAGGTACCGTTAATTCCATGAATGCAAATGCCGTCGAGGGAATCATAAAACCCAGTCTGCTGATCCAAACCTTTTAGAGTCTAATGACTGGAGTGATGATGAGCGATAATTTCAACCAACCTTGTGGTAGATGTAGAACACACACCCGCATCCACAGGAGAATGGTTTTCCGAATTCTTCTCTCCCACAGCGGGAACATAGGGCGTTCTTGAGGCTGTGGATCTCGTACGCGTCTCGTGTAAATTTGATGCTCTTGTATATCCATTTCGTGAGTAGTGTGATCTCCGCAGCGTACTTTGATAGAGTTCTATTGATACAGGGTTTGGTTTGCAGTTGGTTTAGGAATATGGTGGTCATATTAATCAGGGCCTGTTTTCGGTGGTCTGCACCTGAGGCTCAGAAATCGCGACCTTGACCATGTTTACCTGGGCTTGATTTGCAGTTCTAAACTTGTTGCCTAGTCATGGTTGGCTCGTCAGTCGAAAGTTACTCGCAGTGGAAGATCATATGCCCTAAGGGATAGAGTCTCAACAATGGCATAACCTTTAAACTTGTTTCGTGGTAAAAGCTGCGATATTTGGCAGCGGAGATAAATATTTGGGGAAGTGAATGCCGTACAGCTTTATCACGATCCGGCAGAAGATTAAATAAAAGATACTGGAGAGTATAGATCCAAAGGGCAGAACTAACCCAACATGCAAGGCTTTGTTTTGTCTTCCTCATGTGGAGTTTTCTGCCGCCCCTGACACCCCTAGTTTCAGGCAAAGTACATACAGGTTGGCAGGCCGGAAATGTGCCCAATTGATACCTCAGTATCCTATCATAGTCTGTAGTCAATATCACCATTGGATAATCACGGGTTCTCGAGCCCTAACCCTTGATGAAGGATTAAGAGGTAAAAAACAAAAACATACGACACCAGGGATTCCTCAGTGGTCACCCACCTGGGTACTAATCTGGCCCTCTCAAGTTTATCTAGGGCAGAGCGGACGGGATGCCGAGTTTTCTTGAGGGTATGGTCGTATGTGATAGTTGTGAGAAGAAATGGGCCTTAAAGAAGAAAGAATGCAAAAACAGACAAAACGTGACCCATAAAACCCTGACCCTTGTTTTAGCGAGACGCCACAACCGACTGCTACCACCCAATTGGTCTTGGCAGGGGTTCATGGTTCTCGGAGAAACCCGAGTGTAAGTCGACTTCAACAACGTGTTGCATACTTGCTTGTCGTCACCATCAGGAACAAATAACTGAAAAAATGGAGGTCGAGGAAATTTTTATTTTATTCGAAAGAGTGTGCTGTTTGACAGAACTTGGCGCGGCCGATTTATTTGTTCCCCGTTGTGTCTTGGTTGATCGACGGCGGAAACGTTGAAAGGGCCTTTCTGAGCTGTGATTCTTTCTTACATTGTCATTGATTCAAATACTGTTGAGAGGGAAGACTTGGATACGGGAATTTGGTGTGACATAGAAATGGAAAGTTGCACCTTGTTCTCCTCGTTCGTTCCTTCTGAGAGCACTGCGGCAATGTCGGGCAATCGGAGCCGAGGAGATCATCTCTTCCCGTCTCTCTTGGACATGCGTCTGATGAAATGACGACATCATAGGGGCTTCTCACTTTCAAGTGTGCTGCTGGAATTTGCCAAAGGATCGGTTGCTCTGGCTGTTGTGGAATGGCCAAGACGGCAATGTGTTTGTTCCTACCACGCCGTGATTGGATCCATACGCCATCTGTTTGCACTACCATTACACGACCTCGGAGCGATAGACCTATAGAATAAGGTCTACGTTGTTATTGCTCCATTAGCTACCAAGTGTAATGATTTGAAGTGCTGCTGCGATACCGATTTACCGAGGAAGTTGCGAATGCGCCGTAAAACTTGATGTCTCACAAGTAAGACATCGCTAACCAGCTTGTAGAACCTCTTGAAACCGAGCGATCGCTTCTCTGTCTGCCTCAAACAGGATTTCATTCCCTACTTGTCAGGGTGGAAGTGACTGCTGCTTCATCCCATCTTCCTGCCAGCGGCAACCAACCACCAACACCAACCGACTAACCAAAAGTTTGCAAGCAAAATTTCTTATTGTCCCTCTTCTCTCACTCCTTCAGCACAGTGGAAACAACATTCAACAGCGCCGGTAGCTTGGAATATCTTTCCCTGCAGCTGCTCGGCTGCCTCTTGATCTGCTCTGCCGGTCAATCTCTATCTGGTGTCACAACAGCAACTCTTGACAGCAAACCGTTCTGCAGTTTCCCGACAGGCACTTTCTGTTACTGGCTAATCCATCTCTGCACACCTGCCTTTCCCGGTCAATTTCGATTTATCTGTCACTTGTTGTGACGCACGACTGTCGGTTTCCCGCAACCTGCCACCAACCCGCGCCTTTCACGTCTTCCGGAACCACTCTCTATCCGACACGCAAACTTGCAGGATTGAGGGAACCCGAGAAGATATCTCATTATATCGAGTGAAACCAGCATCAAAAGAAGCCAACTTTTCCGCATGTCTCAAGAAGAGTCGAAAAATATGTCGCCGTCATCGCCATCTTCACAGTCGTCGTCGTCTTCCTCTTCACCCATTGACGACCCGAAGGAGGAGCGGCCGGTTTCAAGAGGCTCTCTTCTTCCTCTTGCTGCGCCTCCAAAGGCATTCAAGAAGTACGGACAAGACTACGAGTACGCCGAAACTTGGCAGAATCCGCTACCGGAGTTGATTGTCAGCAATTCGTATACCCACCCGGCCCAGGTTGGAGTACCTCCGGCGGTGGGGCCGTCTGCAGCAGGAGCAGCAGCAACAGCAGCAGCAATAGGAAGTGGGGACGGAGGTTACGACACTGGGAGCACCGCTGCTCACCACGATAACGCTTCTTCTCATCGTCGTTCCGGGACAGTCGGTTCTAAGGAAGCCGCCATGCAGGAATCAGTTTGGGTCGAGCCTGTCGAGCCGCCTTGGTACAAGAAAATCACACGGCAGCAATGGCTAATCAGTGGCGTTACCTTTCTCGGCATCCTGGCTGTTTTGTTGGCGATTCTGGGCGCAATGGGCAAGCTTACCGGCTCAGAGTATGTTCAGTGCGGATATCTCTGATCTCATTATTCGAAACTGTACTTGCTAACAAATCGTTCCGTGTCAGTAGCGACGCTGCCAGTTCTGGAGGCGCTGCAAGCAGCAGCTCAGTGACAACCACCGCTGGTCCAACTTCAACTTCCGCCACCGCATTACCATCGGCGACGAGTGCTGTTGTGAGTCCCGTTTTCAGTTCCTGGTCATCAACTGTAGCTAATCACTGACACATCCTCAGAAAATTGCATGCAACGACAAGTCTACATTCTTTACGGGTATCAACGTCATCCTCATTGACAAGGCCAAATTCGACGTCAGCAACGCGACGGCCACTGCAGAGGACTGTTGCGTCGCTTGCTTGGAGGCTGATCAGTCATGCGCCGCCTGGCAGTTTGAAGAGGGCAATCAGTTCACTCCTTGCCTCCGAATGTTTCTGACTGATGATAACCCCAACAAGGATGACAAGTGCCCGCAGGGCAGAGCAGTTTCGAGCACCTTCACCCATAAGGGCCAAAAGGTTGCCGGGATGGGGCCATGTAGTGACAAGGCCATTCAGGCATAATTGATGGAGTGATAAGACGGTAGTCGAGTTCTGTTTGTTGATGATGATTTGGGTCTTAAATACGGCAAGGGCAGGCGTTTGGCTTCATTTCTCTTCATCTCTTGGGGCCCAATCAGACTGTCCTCTTACATATATCAAAGCAATTCTCGGGGAAACTTGCTTCGGAGGATTTGATATTTGGGCAGGAACAAAAACCAAGAAAATATTCCGTCATCAACATCTAGATAGATAGATTCAACTCAAAATGACAGGATAGGGCGGGCACACCTAGTTTTGTTGCCTTTCTCTCAAGACCCAAAACCAAAAGAAATCGATTCTCATCTATAAAGTATACCACTTAACCCCCAAAACTGAAATTAAAGGGTCGAAAAAAGATTTTTGACATACCCGCCAGTAGCATATGGGAACAAACAAACATAAGGCCGATGGTGGTTCTCATAATGTAGAAAAGGGAAGAAACGGGTCTAAATTTCATTGAAGGTATCCTCACCTCTTCCCGCACGCTCTTTTTCCTCTTTTCCTCCACGTGTATGCGCCCCCATGATGGAGCTTCCTCTTTCCTTTGCTGGATTTTGTCTTTTTTTTTTTTAACCCTCCTAGACCGCATCCAATTAACCACACGAACATACATTTCCCTTTCCCCCTTCCCCCCACCTTCCCAACCGTTTCCCTGTTTAAAACCGCCAGTTCCTGAAAGTTTCCAGACACCACTTGTTTAAGTACAAACATACTCAACACGAAATCCCATCTATAGTTCCATACCACATCTCCTCTGCATACATTTAGAGGCGGAGGAGCCTGGCAGCGTGCTGCTCAATGACGGACTCGGTGGGGAAGCTGAGCTCCTCAAGGCCAGCAGCGTAGGGGGTAGGAACATCAGCACCAGTAACACGCTGGGCAGGGGCATGCAAGTAGTCGAAAGCGTACTCCATGGTCAAGGCAAGAATCTCAGCACCGACACCGAAGGCAGGGAAGCCGGACTCGACCGACATGAGACGGTGGGTCTTCTTGACCGACTTGACGATGGTGTCGATATCGAGGGGCTTGATGCTGCGGAGGTTGATGACCTCGACGTCGACACCGTACTTCTTTTTGAGGTTCTCGGCAGCCACGAGGGACT
Source organism: Cladorrhinum sp. PSN259 (assembly GCA_033725935.1). Taxonomy (NCBI): domain Eukaryota; kingdom Fungi; phylum Ascomycota; class Sordariomycetes; order Sordariales; family Podosporaceae; genus Cladorrhinum; species Cladorrhinum sp. PSN259. The sequence goes on along the minus strand of MU867064.1, from coordinate 912,388 downwards.
GGCCAACGCAGCGGGAGAGGGTGACAATGGTCAGGTCCTTGCCGGCACGCTCAATCTTGGCCTTGCCGAAGGGGATGACGAAGTCGTCCTTCTGCGCAGCGGCGGACATGGGGAAGCTCTGACCGTACATGAGCTCGTTCTCGAGTACAACGACCGGGTTGGGGTCGCGGATGGCGGCCTTGAGAAGACCCTTGGCATCCTCGGCGGACCAGGGGGAGACGACCTTGAGACCGGGGATGCTGCCATACCAAGCCGAGAAATCCTGAGAGTGTTGAGCGCCGACACCAGAGGCGAAGCCGTTGGGTCCACGGAAGGTGATGTTGCAAGGCTGGATACCACCGGACATGTAAAGGGTCTTGGCTGCCGAGTTGACGATGTGATCGATGGCCTGCATGGCAAAGTTCCAGGTCATGAACTCGCACTGTGGGTTGTCAAAAGCGCATTAGCGTCACTGCTAGACAAGGGCCGGAGCTGGAAGCTAAAGTTTGACAGGTGGATGGCCGGGCATGTTGGGGATGTGTGCGTATGTGGTATGAGCGACTTACAACTGGGTGAAGGCCGCTGAGGGCAGCACCAGTAGCCAGACCAGTGAAACCCATCTCTGTAATCGGTGTGTCGATAACACGCTTCTCGCCGAAGCGGTCTAGTAGTCCCTTGGTGACCTTGTATGCGCCATTATACTGAGCAACCTCCTCACCGAGAATGAACACCTTGGGGTTCGACTCGAGCTCCTCGGCGAGCGCCTCGTTCAGGGCATCACGGACAGTGTAGTCCTTGGTTCCGGAGGCATCGGCGTACGTCCGTTTTTGTGCGATCGGGGCGGCGACGGCCCTGGAGAGGAAGGGAGAGGTGGCGGCAGGGCGGAAAGCCGAGATCCGGGTCGTGGAAGCCAGGCGGGCGGCCGGTCGGAGATAACGCGACATGTCTGCTGTTGATGGAGAAGGGGGGCAGAGGGAGAATCCACAGGGAGCACTGAGTCGGGTATAAATGTCGACTATCTCAGGGATTGCTGGATTCGCTCAATTGACGGGCCCGCTCGCAGATGCGCAGAGAAAGGGCAGGGAGAGGTCGTGTCAACTGAGGGTCGGCAAAGAGCAGAAAGAAAAAAAGTGGTGATGCAAGAGGTAAAGTGTATCGTTGTCAGCGCCCGCCAGAGGGAATTTTTCTTCGCAACAATCGAAGCTTTGGGACCAGCTCTATCGGACTTGGGAGCGTTGAACCCCAACAGCCAATCCGCGCTAACTTCAGAGCGGCTTAGCGAGCCGAATCCCTGCACCTGGCAAGGTCCGGGCTCGGGAGCTTGGCCCGCCCACTGCCGCCGAACCTGACTTGACAGCTCAGCGTGGTCCACTCCGTGCGGAGCTGTCAAGATTTAAAAAGATTGGATGGTCTGGATCTGCCACTTCACCAGTTTCTAAATTATATCATCAAGTATCAAAAAACACAGCTCAAAACCAAAGTGAAGTCTGGAAGATCTCTAGGGCTGTTTCCCGGGAAATCGGAACTCGGCGTTCCAGCCATCGCTCTTGCGGCTTATCAGGAGCTTACACAAACTCCTACGATAACGAAATCGATCCGGAGTATCCGTCTTGTGCCCGACGGGGTGTTTGCTTCGGCGTTCACGACGGGATTGACCTGGGCGGTAAGGAACCGTGCTGACCAACTAAAATCACCATTCGGGTACCAAGGAGCTTTGGATCATTCATTACCAATAAGATGTGGTTGTATATGTACAATGAAGATTGCTAGGGCTAGCATGAGGGGGCGTCAGAACTTTAAAAAAGTAAAATAAAAAATGACAAGTCCCCCTCCGAGCCCCGGCGGTATTAAATACGCTTCTATCGAAATGTAGTGCAGAGCCGTCTCTGACTTTTTTTCCATCCGCATTATGGCCCCGCCCCTACCAGTCATTCCAGGTCGTATATAATATTAAAAGGCATTAACGGGAAAAAGGCGTTTAGTTGAGAGGCTTCTGGCCGACCATGAGGTACATGGGGGTGAACAAATCCAGCTTGGCACCAGCAACCAGGGCGTCGGCAGCCTTTGCGAGCGAATCGGCAGTCTTCTTGGTGCCCTTGGGGGCAAGGCCGACCATCTCCAAGAAGCCGGTGAATACGTGCACGCAGCGGCGGCCGGCGTGTGTCATGCGGAGAACGGTGAAGAGATCACGGTACGACTGCATGTACTTGGTCTCGCCGGCAAGGCCCCACCACCAGGGGATGGGGTCATCGCGCTTGGAAAGATCCTCGTGGTGGAGCAGGTTGAAACCAGCATCCTTGATGGCCTGAATACCCTCGGAAATAGTGACCATGTTGGAGATACCGTCACCCTCTTCGATGTCGAGACGGATCTGACGGTGCTCGAGGTTTTCGTTATCGTAGTTATCGGTCATCAACCACTCATACACACCGAACTTGCCGCCGGGCTTGAGCACACGGTAGATTTCGCTGTAGACACCAACAAGCTTGGGGGCGTGGACGGTGGCCTCGATGGCATAAACGGCATCGAAGGAGTTGTCGGGGAAAGACATTTGCATGAAATCACCCTTGACGAACTTGAGCTGGCCAGAAAGACCCTCCTTAACGGCGTACCGCGTAGCGCGATCAATCTGGTAGTCGTTGTTGTTGAGACCGGTGATGTGGGCATCGGTGAACTTGGCAATCTCTCTTGCGGGACCACCGACACCGCAACCGACATCGAGAACCTTGTCGCCGGTCTGAATGCCAGTCTTCATGGCGAGGTAGTGCTCGTGGCGGGCAATAGCCTGGTAAAAGGTCTCGCCGACGGAGTAACGGCAGAAGTGAAAGCTCTGGCCCCAGCCATACTCGTAGAGATCGGTCGCGAGATTGTAGTAATGTTTCGTCAAAGTAGCATACTCAGCTGTGCGTGCCTGTAGAATGAACTGTTAGTATTGCGCAATCGAGTAGTGAAAAGGGGAGAAGAGGCGGTGAACTCACGTCTCTGTCGGCCTGGGTCTCGGTTGCTGCCGACTTATTGTCGAAGTGCTTGAAGTACTCATCGACGGCAGCCTTCTTCGCCTGGGAATCGCCCTTGGCAAGCATGGCAGCGAAGCCACCAGTGAGCTCAGCAGAGTTGCCGTGGAGGGCCTTCTTGAACTCAGCATCGCGCTGGTGGTCCTCCTTCTCGAGGGCGATAGCGGGCTTGTTGGAAACCATGTTGAACTGGTAGAATGGAGGAACTGGCAAAATGGGTATCAAAAGAAGGTACAAAGTTGATGTCGATGGACGGAATAGTGCAAGAAGTCACAACCTGGAGGGGTGCGGACGGGCCTTCTTATGTATTTGTTATTTGGAGGTGGAAAAAAAAGTTTCACGCGGACCCCTATTGACGGCATGGGTTAGAGCAAGGCCATGCAATCTCCCGGGACAAGCTGTAGCGGCGGAAAGATGCACAGGGATCCACTGTCAAGATCCAGGAGCGACAGGAGAACTGGAACGAGTGATGGGATTGGCCAATAGCAGCTCTCAATTCCACGCCAATGCGAATACGGAACCAACTTCCGTTCTGTTTTTCAGTTGATTGCAGTTTATTGGCGTCGTGCCAAGCCATTTGAGCTGTCAGAATTGCATGTGTTTGGATGCTCCCTTGGGCTCTTCTGATGCGCTGGCATGTTAGCGTTTTCGCATTCGACTTCGCGGTGTAGAGCTTCATAATGCTATTGTAGAATACGACGACGTTATTCGTCAGTCTTGGGTAAACATGTGACGCTCGCCTAGGGGTGTGCAAACGGTCTTCTACGTGTAGAACGCATCTTGCCAAGTACCGTTTCTTGACCGACTGTACGGAGCTGATTAGGTACCATGAATCGCGTTGGCTTTGTGCAAGAGCTTCAAATCTATGACCGTCCCCTCACTCTACTGATTCGGAGAAATACGTGTTGCAGGACATGAGAATGGGATTTGGGGCGTCATGCGCAACTTGACTGATGCGTTTGAGGCAGTGCGTGCGAAGGCGAATTCGAGATCGCAATCGCAATCGCAATCGATAACGAGCTCGGTTCGAGCCTCAAGACGACAACGCGAACACGTAAAAGTTGACGGTCAAAGTGCGAATACGAATACGCCGAACGGAGAGAACGCCAAGCTTTGGCCTTTGGCTGACGGGAAGCAAGGAGCACTGGCCAACTACAGATGAGCTGTACACAGTAACCTGCCCAAACATAGACTCGCAACCACTTCAAACCCTCCGGCAAGGACAAATTGCTTGTCGTTTCTCATATGACGAATCAATCTTTTATTAACTATATAATATACGAACGTGTAGAAAGAACTATCGTTGAATCCAAGAGCCGTGCAATTACTGCTAGGCTCCAAGGTAGCTACCCCTTGTGGTAGACTGGCAGGACACGCACACACAGGTGAGGGTTCAGATTCTAGGTCAGACCTATCCGGGTTGATGATCGCCACCTGGAGATGATGATATACCACTGTGGCTGGCAACCAGAGAGTTTTATGTCGATTGCTTACTTTTCAGCATAGAGTTTGGGACCTTTGGTTAGGACTAGAACACGCGAGATATCAGAGCATTTGCATCATGTTTCATGACTGTTACATTTGAGGGTATCATAAACGGCTATCCAGTACAATACAATGGCAGGACTACTCCTGCCTGATGCCGGCGCATATTCTGACTTTGTCATCCTTCATTTGCTGACAAGGAATTCTATTTCATGACCACATTAACCGGTTACCTCTGCGAACAGCATTTGACTCCACCAATAGTTGGGTTCTTGTTCGCAAACTTGACCGAGTCGTTGTCACCGCGTTCGGTATGTTCGTGGATACGAAGTTCTAGCCAGTAGCGTTAGTCCAAGACTCAGTTGACTGACCTGTAAGAGGAGACTCACGGTACACATCTCCCTCCTTCTTCCCTTGGACAACATTGGCTTTCAAAAAACTGGCAACCTCGTCGGCATGTTGGAGGGCGGGCGCGATCGAAGGGTCAGAGGCAGGTAATGAGGCCTTGTCGCGGAAACCGTTGCGAATAGATTGCTTCGCAGCCGAGAGAACCGGAGCATCGCCTGTCAAGCGGTGTTAGTCGAGAAGGTCGTGAAGATGTGACTACTTTTCCATGTACCTTGGAACGCAATTCTGGCTGCGCGCAAAAGATTCCTGTATGACTGAATAGCCGCCATGATGTAGTTTATTTTGAAACAACTTGCGGAGAAGGGATCGCAGCTCGAAGGGATATATAAAGGCAAGAGATATGAAATGTTTCTTCAAACTTTCAACGCCCGGCAAATGCGCCAAACATTTGGCTCAGCGGCGTTCGAACCATGTGGATCGCGGAGAACATGCTTGTGATTGGCTCAATATAAATTTTGTGGGCCAAATCTTGGCCCCAAAAAATTCCAGACAACATCAAAAAAGCTGCCCCTCGTTCTGAAATTTTGGATCTTGGTACCATTACACCATAACAGCAAAAATGGCCACCACTGTCTTTCCACTTCCTCTTCCCGCCCTTCCCGAGGGTTGGGCTGCTGAGAAGGACTTCAAGCCCATCGGAAAGCTCACCGCCGCTACCTCGCGCACCCTCGAGCCCGTCGGCCCTCATTTCCTTGCCCACGCCCGCCGTGCCCGCCATAAGCGCACCTTCTCTGAAGATGACCGGATACAGGCCCAGGAGCGCGCCAAGAAGGTTGAGGATGACAACGAGAGCGAGATCAGCGAGCCCGAGGACCAGATGATGCTCCAGCGTGATGCCAAGGACTGGAAGGTTGGTTTGCATTTATCCTGTCATGGTTGGGCTCCTTCACTAACATGCTCCCGATAACTAGTCCCAAGATCACTATAAGGTTCTTGGCCTCTCCAAGTACCGCTGGAAGGCCACCGAGGAGCAGATCAAGAAGGCCCACCGCAAGAAGGTCCTCAAGCACCACCCCGATAAGAAGGCTGCTGCCGGCCGCGTCGATGACGACAACTTCTTCAAGTGCATCCAGAAGGCCACCGAGGTCCTGCTTGATCCCACCAAGCGCCGTCAATTCGACTCCGTCGATGAGGAGGCCGACGTTGAGCCCCCAACCAAGAAGCAGCTCGCCAAGGGCAACTACTACAAGCTCTGGGGTTCCGTCTTCAAGGCCGAGGCCCGCTTCAGCAAGGTCCACCCCGTCCCCTCCTTCGGCGATGACAAGTCCACCAAGGAGGATGTCGAGAACTTCTACAACTTCTGGTACAACTTTGACAGCTGGAGAACCTTTGAGTACCTCGACGAGGATGTCCCGGATGACAACGAGAACCGCGACCAGAAGCGTCACACCGAGCGCAAGAACGCCAACGCCCGCAAGAAGAGAAAGGTTGAGGACAATGCCCGTCTCCGCAAGCTTCTCGATGACTGCTCCGCTGGCGATGAGCGCATCAAGCGCTTCCGCCAGGAGGCCAACGCTGCCAAGAACAAGAAGCGTCTTGAGCGCGAGGCGGCGGAGAAGAAGGCCGCTGAAGATGCTCAGGCTGCCAAGGAGGCTGCTGAGAAGGCGGCTAAGGAGGCCGAGGAGAAGTCCAAGCTGGACCGTGAGGCTTCCAAGAAGGCTAAGGAGGCCGCGAAGAACGCTGTCAAGAAGAACAAGCGTGTCCTCCGTGGATCCGTCAAGGACGCCAACTATTTTGTCGAGGGTGATGCTTCCGCTGCCACTATCGATGCCGTCCTTGGTGACGTTGAGCTTATTCAGGGCAAGATTGATCCTGATGAGATTGCTGATCTCGCCGGCAAGCTCAACGGCCTCAAGGTTGCTGATGAGATCAAGGGCGTATGGAAGGCCGAGGCCGAGAGACTTGTCGCTGCTGGCAAGATCAAGGAGGGTGATATCAAGGCTCTCAATGCCTAAACGTGTTATTGGGGTTGGTTATGACAAATAAGCGGGTTTTGATACCATTTATGAGTGACGCATAGAGAAAAATAGACACATTTATGCCAGCTATCTCTCGCTCTTGTTGATTAGTACCTTAATGGGTAATGTTCATGATAAATTAACTCAAGATGTTGATAAAATTGGGGTTACTGCCGAGGTAAACAAAGGCCCCTCAGTGCTCATGTTAAAGCTTCTTTTTGAGGCAAGGCCTGTAGGATGTATGTACCAAATACCATGCCTTCAGGATACACCCTTGAAAGGACACCGGAAATTCCGGATCCCATGAGACGAGACTTTTGTCGTGTGTCTGGTTTCACCGTCGGGTTCTACGCAGCGGGGGAGGAGACGACATCTCGTCCGAAAACAGGTAGAGGGAGAGGGCTTCGTTCTTTGTCTCAACTTTCCTCCGTCCCCCCACCTTTCTTTGTTATATGCTACCTCCGAATGTTTGATAATACCAGTACGCCATTCCTACAACAAGATCATCATTAGTTTTAATAACTTTCTTATCCATCAAAAATGACGACCACCAACGAAATCACCATCCGCTCGGCGACCGAATCCGACCTCCCAACCATCCTCTCTCTCGCGCTGGTCGAGAACGAGAAAAATACGATCTGGGAATACGTCTTTCCCTCGCACACTGATCGCGAAACAGACAGCTTCTCCTCCTTCCGCACCCTTCTTGAGGCCGATATCAGCCATCGAATCGCAGACCCGGACGCGGTCACCCTGGTCGCCACCCAGAACCCTTCAGATAGCTCCTTTACCGTCGAAGAAGAAATCATAGCAACCTGCACCTGCGCTCGACCTTCTTCCCCCTCGCGTGCCGCCACTCAGCCCTTGCCACCGACGGACAACCAGTCCGGCTCACGAGGACCACCGCCTGCCGCTCCAAGCACTTATATCTCTGATCCAGGCGCGCTAGCAAGACTAAACGGCCTCGTTCAACAACTGGACTCCATCATCCCACCCAAAACCTCTTCTTCTTTCCCCTATTTCCCTTCTCCTTCTTCTTCCTCCCAACCAAATATCTTTCAGCGATTACTTGGCCGAAAGACGAGAGAAGCAGAAGAAGAACCGTGGCAGATCGGGCAGGTAGCTACCTCCCGTCTTCTTTCCGACCCGAAGAGAAACGAAGTCGTGTCGGAGTTGCTCAAACATATTTCGAGCATCGCAGATAGCCGAGGAGGAGGAGGTGGAGGTGGAGGAGAAGGAGGGCACAGGTTGATGATCAAAAAGTATCCTACCACCGGAGGAACCGAAAGTCTCACATCCGATCTTTTGCTCGCGCTGGGATTCCGCCACGTCGACACGGTCAGGATCAGAAAGGTACGAGAGAACAACAGTGCCAGCATTTCAGCCTGGAAGGACTTGCGTCCGAAGGATCTCTTTGTGCATGCTAGGGATGCAGTGGGTAGTGTGGAGATTTGGGTGCGTGAGCCAGGGCGGGGCGAAAAGCGTGAAGAAGCTCAAACGGAAGGCCAAAGGGAACAGGTCCAGGACAAGGAAGATGACGATGTCCCAAATCTAGTCAAAGTAACTTACTCGGAGGATGAAAGAGGGTAAAAAGATAAAACTGCAGAACAGTCGAAATGGGAGCAGGGGATGGGCGGGAAAAGACAGAGGTTTGGTAAGGATACCAGGAAAGTATGCAAAAAGAGAAGAGGAAAATGTGGAAATTAAATATGTAAGAAGGAAAAGGAGGAAAGAGCAGTCAAACAGATGAACGAAGCACAGCTTGATATTTTCTTTGAGGCTCGAAATCTTCAGAGCAGTGAAGCACTATCTCAACTCGTGAAACTAAACAACATCGATGCCGCACCACAGCGATAAGCCATAACATACCAAGCGACAGACCAATAACAAACCTCCCACACCCAATCAATCAATCACTCATAGACGTAGCAGAAAGGTCCATCAACAATGCTCACAAGATCTCTGATCTTGTAAACCTTGTCCGCAACCACACCGAGGTCAATAAGGTCGTCCAGGGATTGTTGCTTGCCGCCAAAGCCCATCATGCTCGTACCACCAGAAATAATATTGACACGGTTGTTCAAGTCTTGAGTCTGCCAAATGACCCAAGTGCGGTCAATCATGCCATGATGCACCCAAAATGCGGGATCGTTCGGGCTGGTGTAGAAATCACCACCTGGGTCGCCGCCAATTGTGTAATGTCCGGCCGAGTGCACACCCACGCCACCTCCGCCGAAGCCTCCTGCACCCTGCATAACATTCTGGAAGGTGGCGAGATCCTTGCTGTTGATGAGGGTGACGACATCTTGCACTCGGGTGTATCGGGTTGATAGGTAGTTGGAGATGTCACGGCGGAGGCAGCGCGGGTTATCACCATAGCCATCAGAACGAGGATTGGCCTTCGGGGCAGGATCAATGCCTGGTGAGACAGGCCCAAGGTGGACAGTCATGCTGTTGAAAAAAAGAAATACCGTTAGAAGACACAATAAATAACATCCCGCAGGTTTCGAAAGACGTACTTCTTGAATGGGCCCGTCTCAACGCATCCACCACCGTTCCCGGCCGGAGCGAAGGCAGAAGCTTTGTGTTGGGTCTTCTTGCCGTTACCACTTAGGGATGTGTCACTTCCATCAAAGATGGGGGACTTCTCCGGGTCGGCGGACCACTTTGCCCAGTCCCAGTACTATCTCATCATGTCAGAAGGTGGCACTTGTCGTCATCGAGGTTAGAATAGGCTCATACAGGGTGGCTCCCAGTGTATCCACACTCTTTTCGGAGAGTCTCTTCAAAAGCCCAAAGATAATAGCGATGCCATGTAAGGAAGCTTCCCTAGTCATAGTTAGATATGTGATTAGGCCGACAAGTGGCAAGGGCTACTTACTGTGCCGTGAATGAACATGGTTTGATTCATGTGCACGACGACAAAGTCATCGTATCTTGACTTGGCTCCGGGGAACTTGCTCTGATCCAACTTTGAGGGTCTCTGCAGCAAGCATTGCAACGCAGAGATGTAGGCCTTCTTCTCTGTGGCCGAGATGTCACCCCTAAACGCGAAAAGTCAGCTTCGTCCGTTAGTCTTGTGAATGCTAGGTAGACTTACCATTCGCGGCGAACCCTCAAGTTAGCCTTTGTGCATGTTTTAGACTTTGCCAAAAGCGCATCAAGGGAAGGTCTCCCTTTCTTCTCGAGGTCTTGAATTGCGTCACCTGCTACCAGGCCCATGAGTATGAGCCATGGCACTGCAAGGAGTGCAAAGATGGAAAGACGAGCCATGGTCGTTGGACAGCCTACTTAGAAGAAGCCTGAACCTGCTAGATCAACTCCCACAACTCGAAGCGGGCGCAAGGTGGGCATTATAACCCCCTTCACTTGACCCTCTAGGCGCCATGCGCGGAAGTTCCCACCATTGTAGCAATGTCACTGTACTCCCCCTCGATATTCCCTTGTTGGCCATTCCCGGATAGTGTAATCGGCATATATTGGTCCGCCATAGACTTTTGATCCAAGTCAAGGGTGATGTAGCCAAGACCAAAAAAGGGGGCATATAAACATGGGATCACCGCTAGCACCGGCTGCAACCATGGTGGTCCAAAGGCTTCGGATCACGGCAGATGAGTATGGGTTACCCGATCATTGATTAGAGACCAAGTCATCTAAGCGATGTGTGCATGCGGTTGTGGCCTTGGTTCGACGAGTGAAAATAGTGACGGCGCATAGGTTGCGGACCCACCTGCCGGCATGGCACATGGCTGAAACCAAGACCCCGTGGACTGCCATGAAAGGTATCCAGCTCTCCGGGATGCGGCAACACGAGACCGCAATGCTGCCGACTGGTCCGGAGTGTTTATGTTTCAATTTATTCATCAGCCGGGCAAATCTGGGGTAAATAGCCTGATCACGAAAGGGTTGCGTCCCGTAATATCGGAAACAAACTTAAAGCTTGCCCCAGATTTTTTCCATGCATACTCGGTTACAATTCCTGCCTGACGACGTCGTGCATGCAGCGTTACTACTGGTCCGAGGACAGGATCTAGCGTTTATACTGTTGATTGACGTCCTTCCTCTTCGGTTGAACGAGGCCGAATCCAAGTTGGATATTGCCACCCTAGCATTCTCTGCTGGCCCAACGGTTCACGCGGTGACATTCCCATCTATTTGTTTGTTTCCCCATCCTTGGCGAATGTTGCTCACAGATTTTTCACTATTGATTCGTGTTAATATTGCGCGCATTTTGTCAATGGAGGGACAGCTTCCATTACTGCTTTTATTCGTTGTCGATGAACTAGACGCAACGTGGGTCTGCATGATGAAGATATCTGACTCATCTGTAGAATAAAATGAAATTCAATTAGCAAGCTTTTATTGGATTCTCTCAGACATGATTGCTTGAAGAAAAGTCAAGTAGTCGGCCCAGCTAGACCAGAAACGAGGCATCATGCTACACCGCTTCGGAACGCTTTCCGTGAAATATCGCTTGTCTAAAACCAGGCCAATCAGAGGAAAATCAAGGGCAGGAGATGAAGAGAAAAAAATTACGCAACGCATATTATGCCGCTGTCACCAAGTGGGCTTTGGTTGGCTGCGATGGTCGCAAGCCACTATGTGTGTTGGGTCGTGGATGGGATCTCCTTTTTCAAATTTTGATTAGACTTTTCTTAGCATCAACCGGCAGATATCTGGTTCGGATGGTGTGCCGGATCTGAAGGCAACGCAAGAACCTGGATACATGTAGTTGCCTAGATGCAGTTGAACTGGTCTCATGTTGCAGCAGACTTGGCATATTGAATACTGAAAGGCAGGAAAACCCGGCAAAGGTAGGCGTGGCAATTAGTTTGCCATCTAAAGAAGAGGCATGGAAACTCTTGGAAGAACTGTTTGTGTTGCTGAGGCCAGACAAGTGCCTTGGGACCTGGTGTTTCGCACGGTAGGTGGTGGAAGCGTCGTTTGAAAAAACGAGAGCCAAGCCAGGCAGAACAAATCACGCAGAGGATCAGCATTGCTTGAGCTTAATCAAATTGCGGAGTAGATGCCCGGAAGAGAGCTCGTCCGGCCTTCCAGGTTCTCTTGCCTCGATATGAGCTTTTGAGAGGCAGCCCGACGGAAGGTGTGACTGGTTCCCACCCACTCAGCGTGGTTACCTATGGATAAGTTAGGTAGATAGGCCCAGGGCAGTCACGCCATTTTTGGTTTTTTTTCCTGGCCAAATGGAATTTCCAGTTGCAAGTTGGAGCCAGGCTTTACATGGCCTCTTATTTTTTTTGTGGCGCGGAATGACTGAATAGACCAATGAGTAACAAACAAACATGCGATTGTTCTCGACCAAGTATGACCCAGGCGGTTCCCACTTCGTTGGCTGAAACTGCAAGATGCAAGACATATTTGAACATCCTCCAGTTAATCATTTTCAGTCCGGTTCATTCTGTTGTAGTATGAGCGACAGAATCGTGTTGATTCATCCAGTTATCATGGGTTATATGACCCGTCAATGTACAGAGTAAGAGAGCGCCCAGAGACAATGCACCCCGAGGAGTTAGCATCATCATCCAAGCTCAAAAGGGCATTATCATGACATGAAGGGTATGTTGACCCAAATAGTCGCCTGGTTACTATTAACAAGTGGTGTATTTAGACATCCGGACTGGCAACAAGACGATAACGAACGAGCAGGAAATTCACGAATCAAGCATGACCAATACTGACAAGATCAAATTTCTGGCTGCATGTTGAATCAATCAGTCTATTTGTCAACTTGCTGAGTATAACAAGTCAGCAGCTTATGTTGGGACGAAATACTTACATGTTCCTCGGGTAAAAAATTGTGGAGTTTATTCAAAGCGAGATTGAAATGATACACTACGCAAACTTAATTCTGTCCAGTATCCCACTCGGGATTCCACGCCTGGCTGCTTGTTATCTACTCCCCAGCTTCGGGTCTCTTTAACACCTCTAACCAACTCTTGGCTGTCTTAAGATACGTAACAAATATGATTGCTGTTTAACATGCCCTCAAATAACATCCGGATTCTCAGCAAGACCGAGAAATGCGTCTGACGAAAACTCCTCGCAAAACAGTATATTGCCATTATTTGTTCTTATTACCAAACTACGCAATTGCTCTGTTTTGTTTACGCAGCGAGGAGAGCGCTAACATGATTAAACTGCTCTGTTTGGCCTTTCTCACACTCACCGAATGGTCAGAACGGCTGAGAACGGCACCCCGGTGGGATTGAACATCAGACTGTTTGTCGTCTGATACCACAAGATTGGTCAACTTAATGGACTCAACCGAAAGCCCCAGAGTTTCCGCATCTGGTGGACACGGGTGTGTGTTTTCTGGTCACACAAGGCGGCCCCTGCCTGCCGCATGCCGTTGTCAGTTCGAGGAGTCTTTTCTCTCTCGATAGCTTCACGCCTCGACAGCTTCCAAGTGGTCACTCGAGAGCTTCACTTCCAGCTACTCCTTCTACCCAGCCATGTGACCTTCGCTCTTTCCTAATCGATATGAACAATAACGACAATACAAAACTCGTAGTACCCGCCTCTGAATTGTTCAAATCTCGAACAGTTGCAGGAATACACATCCTTTTCTCCCAAGTCATCCTCAGCCTCCGCCCTGCCCACGTGTTTACGTTCTTCTCCCGAGTTGACAATTCACTCTCTTTCTTCGTTAACTTGACAAGCTCTCAGCTGAAGTCCCATCGTGCTACGCCGACTACGACCACTCACTTTGACCGCAAGATTCATGTTGGCGATTGTCGCTTTGAGACTTCTCTCTCGCTCTTCACTTCCTTCTCACTCTCTCACGACAGCGTCTTTTCCCGTATCGCAGCTGCTCTTTCTCCTACCGTTACCTAATCTTGGGTCAAAGTCACGAAATCACCCGCCTCTTTCTTGAATCTTTCACGATGGCTGTAAAAGAGCCGCGTGGAAAAGTTCGCCGCTTGGCATTCAAGAATTGGGAATACGAAGCCACGTATCCAGCCTCGGAGCAGAACACTGTTCTCCATATCACGAATAAATTGAGGGTAAAAGATTTGAGAGATTTGAAAAAAGTACATTTCGAGGAGGACAGAATGAGGGCATTCGCAAGCGTTTATGTCCGGCTACACCAAGTGCCAGACAAATCACGAGAACGATTGGAGAAGTGGATAGAGTATCACCAGGAAATGGTCAATGGCTGGAATCTTGGGTATTTTCTGAACTCTCCAGAGGACGACTGGTCACTGGGCCTTAAACCCCGTAAGCCTGGCATCCCTCCTGAGGCAGTTTCCATCCGACTTAACAATGAGGAGGAGAAAGAGGAGGCGGAGGAGGAGGAGAAGGGGGATAATCAACTCAATGAACGCCAAGTAAGCATCATGACCGCAAGTTGAGATTATCTGTTGTACTGACAATTCCTTCAAGGCCGGCCGTAGTGGTGAGCAGTTCCGGGCCACCAACAACTCCCATAACACCAGCCAAAAGCGAAAGCGAAATTCAGAGCTGAGCACCGTTGTGGGCGTCGAGTTCCCTGCTCAAATGGTTGAGAAGTATTCCGATGAATTGGCCGGTAAAAGCCAGCAAGGATACCTGAGCACTGAGCTGGAAGCGGCTGGTAATGCCGTTAAAGCCATTCACTCGCTGATTACTGGGGTAGCAAGAAGTCTTGATGATACCAATAATCTGAAGCGAGAACTGCAGCATATTGTCGGTGTGGCAAGTTTGGACCTCAGGCGCACTACAAAGGCTGCAGAAATTGTGAGTGAGCTCCAAGAGCATCTGAAGAAACAAGGCGTGCCTGCCGAGGAGGACATCAAAGAGGAGGACATCAAAGAGGGTGACAAGGACGAAGCCCGTGCTGGGGCAAAGCGGGCAAAAGTGGCACGAGACGACCATACTGGACAACCCGCCCAGACGCCAACGTCTTTCGCGCCCGGCGCGACTTCTCGATTGCCTCGTGTGCCTAACCCGCCCAACCGCCCAACCCAGCCTTTGCGCGGCGGCCCCAGGCGTATCGTTCCTGGGGATGCCAAAAGTACTCCACTGTCTCACCAAAAGACAGTGAAGCGCCTCCGGGACGATGACGAAGACGAAGACGAAGACGAAGATGAAGGGGTTTCTGGAAACAGCCCAGTCTTTTGCAGGACTGGGTTTTCCAGCGACAGCGACACACATAGGGACAAGACGACAAGTGTCTCATCAATTTCTAGTGACAGTTCGTTTCGGCTGGTCGGCCGTCCTGACCCGGAAGCCCCTCCCAGTTCTTTCTCTGAGCAGGCTCGTCTTTCCACCATGGCCACCACGCAAGCCGTCCCCCGATTGCTCCCTGGAACCGCCGTGAGCTTCGCATGGCAATGGAAGCCCATCACTCCTCGACAAGCAGGCAGCGCAGGAGTCAACGGCAGCAGTATTACCAACAGAACGAGTACCGTTCTAGCAGCCAGCACTCCAAAGCCCTATCCACCTCCAGGATCGTCCCTCAACCAGCCCTCACTCAGTTTTTCTGCAGCAAAAGCGTCCCTCCCCTCGTTGAACAACAAAATTCCAACCCCGACCACTGCGGCCGTAATTGCCCGTGAGGCAATGAAGCACTACTCAAACGACGAGGAAAAAGAGTAGGAGACACCTACCCACTCATCAAACCGAACGTTTCCTGCTTGCCTGACGTCTGCTTTACGTCTGCCTGCAAAGGCTTCCAATGGTTCATTATGAGTTTGGGAGAGAGAAAAAGATTAACGAGACGTTGTGCATCCCACTCCCAGTCTATGCTCCAGGGAACCACACCAACTCCCCTGCAACTATCACTGGATGGCATCATCTCCTGTTTAAGTTTCGCCCATTCTAGCGTTGCATCTATCCTCTTGAACTGTGGGAGGAGAAACATTGCTCGAGCGCCAACTACAACATATCTTCCTTCGCAGAAACCTCGTCGGAACTCTTTTACAGCCAGACTTTCAGAAAGGGGAGATATTTTCAGCCAACAAAACTAATCATCCCCAGTTCCTGTATTGCTGCGTCTAAAGTTTATTGAACACCTTTTTGCTGGCGTTCAATTCCTATGTTCTCGCCCCTTGATGGCTCAAATGCTCATTCATTCACCAGTTTCGACGTTGCGCGCATCCGGCGTCCGGCGCTCCTTTCATGGCCCGAATGAGCAAATCACTGTACGACTGACGGGTATGGAAAAGGTGAAGGGCGCCGGCTGGAGTTGACGAGCAATACCAATGCATGCGTGCCTTACGACGAAAAGTATGGAACTCTAAAAGTTCATCTACTTGCTTTATTCCCCTGTTTTTTTCTTCTTTTCTTCTTCTTTTTTCTAACGGCTCACCTCGTGTATGACAATGAAATGGTACATACATACATAATGATGATACCCTTAAATCGGCGCAGGTTAATTTCTGTTGACATGCTTGGTTTGGCGCCTGGGGTTGTTCATTTGTGTATTTTTTTATATAAATTAGTTTTTATGTTTTTTTTTTAGTCTTCTTTTGTCTGTTGACTCTGGCAAATATAAAGATGGAATTTTCTTCGATTTCTTCGATTTTTATTTTTTTGTTCTCTCTTTTATGGCAGCAAGGAGAGGATATTATTATACACTCATTACCCAGTAGACGATTTTTTATACCCACCCAGCTCAAGTTTCTGATAGAGCAATCTGCAGGGGATATATATATATATATATATATATAAACGAAAGAAAAAGAAAAAAAAAGAGAAAAAAAAAAGGGGGGGGGGGGGGGGAAGCAAAACGTGGTCGTTCAAGAAGAAGAATAATAAGAAGAAGGGAGGAAATCATATTACATGGCAATGGCTAGCTTATTGGGCAGCTCATGAATAGTTTTAATGGCGAAGATGGGAAAATTTCCCAAAGATAAAAAATGTGGAATACATATAACCTGTCACGGTAATCTAAAACAGCCTATGAACATGGAAATTTGAAGGAGAAAAAAAGATAAAAAATTGAGGCTTTTGAAGCATTGATTCGTGAAGATGACTGGTAAGCTGTGCCCTTGTGAACCAAATAAAATTGTCACACTGGAATCCGCGGTGAATCCAGGCAAAACCAAACACAAAGAGACAGATGAGGTCATGATAAACAAGTTCAAGCAAAGTAGGTGTGTGTGAGATTGGTCAAGATATGCGTCTTGGTGATAGCGAAAAGCTTGTTGTGAAACAAAGTTCTTCCCTTTTCTATCGCTCATATACGATAATATTACAGGCTTAAATGTGTGCCCGAACCCAGAGTCATAGTAAAAATATTAAAAGAATACCTAAAAACGCCGTAAAAACCACCCGTATAGGCTTCTTTGGCCTCGTCCATTACCAAAAAAAAATCATGCTTTCGGCTCATTGGTCACCCCTGAATGCAATCGATTGTTTCGAGTATACACCTGCGGTTCAACGCTGTGTGTGCTCGACTATACCTCGAGTTAGTATCGGGAAAGCTGATTCTGGTGGTTATACTCACAGCATCACTACCATCCTCACTTGATCGTCGAAAACTCTTGAAAAGATGTCGCATCATTGGGATGGATGCCGCCATAATAGTACAGGCGGGTTCAATAAACCCCCAAAGAACGAGTGGGAGGGAATTATCTGTCATTCAGCGTCAGCTCTCATCACTTAATAGCCAATATGAGACCATGTCCTCACAGCTAAAGTCCCCTTGTTTGAGGACATGCACCGTGGTAAGCTTGACAATGCAAGTTATACCAGCAAGGATGCCCATTGACATGGCAATGGCGACACCAACCTTCTCTCGGTTGTACATATTATACCGGAGAAGGATTCTCCAAGGGAGTATGGCGAGGGCAAAATCGCAAAAGGCGGAACATGCTACGGTAACATGGTGTTAGCGGCTAGGTATCGGGGTAAAATAGTGGAAGTGTTATAAGGTTGCCTACATCCGACAAAGATGCTAAAGTTGATTGTGACATCGATTGGCCAACATGTTCCCTCGACGGTGGGATTCCAAGTCTTCTTTGGTGGATCACAAGAAACCCAAAAGAATACGGCACTTATGTAATGAGTGACATTCAGGAGAACGAGAAGGCCATAAATAAACCATCTCATCCATCGGTCAGTTACCAGACGCAGTAGAGTGAGAGCGAATGATGTTTTGCTGTTAACGACTGCGAGGACTGATGCAAAGCCCGAGATGTTGCTGATGATGCCAAAAACACCCAAATTCTCAAATGGTATTTCGGTCTGATGCAGACCAAATCCATGGCGGACATTGATTGATGTTGTGCAGCAACTTAAGAGTAGGAAAATCTTGAACACATCAAATCAGCGAGCTTCTTACAGGCCATGGATAGGAGATTCATACCCAAGCAATGACGATGAGGTGGTCATCCCACCAAAACTGGCGACGACGGAGGAACTTTGTGAAGAGTCGAAGCCCTACGAAAACCAAGGACAGGGCGGTGAGGGGCCAGAGCACCGCATAGATGGTGACTCCTCGAGGGTTGCGCCCGAGATCAATGTAGGTGGGCATTTTGCCCAGGTGCTACCCCTATGGCAATGGGCGAAGCCGCAAGGGGCAACGGCGTGGAGGAGCAAGAGAATCCGGGACAAGCAGACTTCATCCAAGCATTGTTGGCCTTCCTTTGCGATGCTTACGTTTAACCCGTTCTCATTGGCTTCCCATAGCGGTGGCTTCAAGGATGGCGATCCTTGGTGTCGATGGCGTCGTAGTTTTTGTCGATGTCAATGTTGTATGTCTCAGTCAAGCCCTGTCGATTTGCGATTCGGGGGATGGAGACTTCCCATTCGCGAAGTTCATGGAAGGACCCTGGATCCAACATCAGAGCGGGGGACGACCGGAATTAAAAGGCACTGGGTAAAACGGATCGATCGCCTGCCAGGATTCGCTTTCCAAAGAGACTCGTTCTCACCTCCAGGCACAAAGGCTTGGATGTTGGTGAGGGGGGCGCCCAGCCTTGGAGATTGGCAAATCTCAGCTGCTTTCCATGGTCCACAGAAGTTTGGCTATGATGCAGTAGCGGCAACGCCATGGCGGGTGCTGTGAATTCTGAATGGAGTCCTAAAGGTCAGGCTCCCCACCTGGCGGCCTTGTTCAAATCGGATGCTGCCGCGGGCTGTACCACATTGGTGATAGCATCCGTGACGTGCATGCCTTGGCTGATATGTTGCGCGGTGTGCCAGGTCGTCATGATGGATATTTTGCGCAGCGTTGGCCGGAACGGGATGTTCACCAACTCTTCAAGGATTCAATCGGCGTTGCATCCAAGATTTTGTCGGCCCGACAGTTTGGGACTGCTCCAGATTGCCATCCAGAAAACTATCCTGGCGTGTCTGGGCCGCTGGACCACATGCTTGGGTTGGTCAAGAGCTGGAGGGGTCTTGACATCAGACGAAATGGCCCAAGCGGCGCCCTGGAACATGGCACTGGGAAAAGCTACAAGTGATGAGTCGCTTCCCCCCACCGAAACCTGGAAGCCACACCTTGAACTCGGAAGCATGAGGGGACAGTGTGGAAATTGCAGCACAAAACGGCGGGAAGCGGGGAGCTGCTGCTGCTGCTTGGGTACCCACCTCCAGGTTATACTGGAATCGGACTCGGTTAGAGTTTTTGCAGTGGTCAAAGCGGATTCCTGCTTGCTTCCCCAGGTCGAATTACTTGCTTTGTGTCTGTTGGGTGTTGGGTACGGGTTTATGTGACAATCCTATTCCCGTCATTCATGTATTGGTCTGATATTGGAACTTGGGAACACCGGTTCTTAAAGCGGAATGCCCCAACCGCTAGAATCAAGCATCGGCTGCCGACATTCAATTTTATCATCCTTACCGAGATGAATTAAACGGTAGACGACGGCACGGGAACATCCCCATTACGTACAAGTGTTGCGCACGGCTCAGCTTGAGAAGCAACCTCTGTCGAGAGAGATACAATTCCATCTCCAGGAGGAGATGGCCTCAAATAAGGGTGCGTGGATGAATATAGGTATTCTACGCTAAAGTCTCTGGGGAAGTGAAAGGTCGAGGAAAGATGTGCCGAACGCAGGTAGGAAAGTCGAGGTTGTCCGCTGGCACACGAGGCAGTGTGAAAGATAATAAGAAGAGTCAAAATTGCCCTCGACAAGTCGGAGATGCCCCTTTGCCTTTATACATTATTCCCTTTAAATGCTTGCACCCCCGATTCTAGGGGCGTATTGCAGTCTGGTTGATGCGGCCGGAAAATCGGCTCGAGAATGCTGCATAAGCCGGTAAGATACAGGCATTTATCCCACCCTTTACTTACCTTAACCACGAGTTCGCTTACAAGAAAATAGAGAGTTGTACGTATCTCAAAGCCAAGTTCAAACAAGCTCGAAGGCTGATCGCAATCGAAGCTGTCACTATTTGGGACGCTTATCAGGGCACGTTTTGGCGCATTGGCAGTCGTAACCAACGCCACAGATGTCGTGATCGCGGTGATCAACAGCTACTTAGCAGTGAAGACTGCTGACTCATACAGAAACATTACAATAGCAGGATCGAACCCCCACATTCCCCAGCTCAAAAACCCCGTTTTCGGCATATTGGAATCACGACATCGTACCCTGGATGAATAGCCACAGATCACCCTATCACCTTCCTTATTGGAAACAACAACACCAAACTTGTGGTGATGATGTCCTCCCAACAACAAGGGCATCGTGACAGCCTTCATCAGCTGAAGAGCTTGAAAGGAGCGTGCCTGTAGATCCTATTATCGCACACGGCCAGACTCGAGAGAACGTGGGAGCTCTAGCAGCATGAACTGAGACATTGAGAGACTGGTTCCTTTCTTCTGTCGGAATAGCTTCAGATTCCGCGGGATGAGTTCGCTCAGAGAACCCGTTGTTGAAGCCTTACTGCACGATTCTCAGAGCCCAATCACGGTCACATTCGATGGTCCTCTCGATCCAATCCAGGTCTCTCCCCGCTCAAATAGCCAAAATTGAAGGATAGAATGATGATCCATTTAAATGACGAAGTGTGCCGGTGACCCGCGTACTCGCAGTACGCACAACACATATGTCGCATATTCGTGTATATAAACCATCAAAGACCCGTCTCTCAAATCCAAAGTGCCAGGGAATACAGGCTGCTCGTCTCTTTCACTTTGCACCACACCTCTCATCACTCGTTGCTTGACATTAGTCAAAATGAGAGGCTTACTTAACCTCTCAACTTTTGTCCTGGCGCAGGCTGTTCTTGGTGCTGCACTTCCCGGTGCTGCTGCTGTCGAGAAGAGGACCGATGGCCCCCAGTTCGGTAATGGTCAACCCATTGACGGAAAAGGGAAGGGTGCCCCTATTTTAGGTATGTGACGTCCCCGACATTCAAGATGTTCCATGCCAAAGCTGACATCACGGCACTGTAGGCGGTACCAACAAGCAGATCGACTTGCAGAACCCGGACAACCTCGGTCAACAGTCGACTGACAACGGTGTCGTTCCCAATCTAAAATGGAGCTTCAGTGACTCCAAGACGAGGATCCTCAAGGGTGGCTGGGTGCGTGAACAAGTAATTACTGATCTGCCTTCAAGCCATGACATCGCAGCAGCCCAGCAGCATTTGAGCAAAGGAGCTATCCGCGAGCTTCACTGGCATCGTGTTGCCGAGTGGGGCATCGTTTACTCGGGTTCCATCCTCATCTCAGCCGTCGACGAATCAGGCAAGCACGAAGTAGCCAAGCTCAACTACGGTGATATCTGGTATTTCCCCAAGGGAGCAGCCCACACGGTCCAGGGACTCGAGGATGAGAACGAATTCCTTCTTGTCTTTGACGAGGCGGACTTTGACAAGGTTGGGTAAGTGATTGTCTCACCCGGCATGATAAACACACCACACTAACTCCCAATCTCAAGCACTACCTTCAACGTCGATGACTGGATCGCTCGCACACCACGAGACATTCTCGCCAAAAACTTTGGTCTTAACGAATCTGTATTCGAGAATGTCCCATCCCCGAATCCTTACATCCTTAACGGCACCGTCAGCACCAGGAACGTCACCAACCCGTTGGGCGAGCTCACGGGCAACGCTTCCTTCGTCTACCGCACCTTTGAGCACCCAAGCGAGTCCGTTCCAGGCCAGGGCGGAGTGTTTTATAAGATTGACTCGACCAACTTCCCCGTCAGCAAGACCATCGCCGCGACCTTTGTCAAGCTTGAGCCCAAGGGCCTGCGTGAGCTTCATTGGCACCCCAACGCAGAGGAATGGCTCTACTTTCACCAAGGCCATGCCAGGGCTACTGTCTTTATCGGTAATGGCAACGCTCGCACATTTGACTTTTCAGCGGGCGATACTGCCGCCTTTCCGGATAACTCAGGGTGAGTCCTTGCTTCTCTTTTGTCCGTATTGCACCACCGTCTCACGTGATTTTACTCGTGCTGGTGGTGATGTTTGGTAGCTGTCGAAAGCTACAGGGTAAATACAATGCTAACACGCCGGCGCAGTCACTACATCGAAAACACGTCTGACACTGAGGACCTTATCTGGATCGAGATTTACAAATCGGACCGGGTCGCAGATATCCCTCTGACACAGTGGCTCGCTCTCACCCCGGCTGATATTGTTGCTCAGACGCTCAAGATCCCCATCAGCGTGGCCGAGACGCTCAAGAAGGAGAAGCAGGTTCTTATCAAATCGTAATATTTATGTTGTTGGTCATGTGGAGGGCTTTTCATATGGACGAATGGAGAGAGGTTTCGGTTGTATGTTGATAACGATTAATTTATTAGTTCAATAAAATGCGGTCCTCGAGGATCTAGGTGATCAGGATAGGAGGGGCATGTGGCCATGTTTGCGTTTCCAAGTGCATGTTCTTTTAGGGTTAAGGTTTAGTTCCGGCCTCGGTTTTCTCGTTGAGATACGGAAAATGATGCAGCTCCGCTGGCTGGTGAAATTGGTCGTTGGTCTGAGCTTGCTCGGTCACACTCGATAGATGAATGGTAACCTCGATGCTAAGCGGGGATGGCAGTGTTCGGCTGAGCACCGCATCCATTTCAGAAGATATACCCGAAACTGAGTACATATATCTCTGCTAATGTACAGTGAGGGATTTCCAGCCTATAATATTGCAGCATAAAAAGGGACTGATAAGTAGGTCAAGGTGCGGGAATTGGCTCCAAGATGTTGACGATCGAGATGTGCAGATGGTGATTAAAAACGGGCGACGGACTGCTGGGAAGACCCGGTGACGGGATGGTGGAGGGGAATCGCTCGAGGCCGTTGAAATTAGACATTTGGGGTTCGCAGACTAAAGTTGAGGTTAAGAGAGAAAAGAAGCAATCCTTAAGTTCAAACAGCCCTCGACCTTGACGGGAATTGGACGCACGTTGCCGAAACAACTGGCTGTGAATGCCCCGCGCAAACAAAGGAGTTGGCTGAATGCCCTGCCCTGCCCTCCAGGATTTCCTCACTGCAAGCAATCGCGCCCAACTTCAATCGATCGAGCACCCCCACCTTGGCGATTCCAAGCTGTCGCATCATCGGGGGCGGGTGCCAAGTCTTCCACGAGAGGGTCAACCTCCCCAGATTCTCGCATTCCATCCATATCCGAAACACATCATCTAAAATATTCCACCTCCAAGTTTCCATCTTCTTTCGTCAGGAATACTTGTTTTTCTGTAAGCTGCCAGCCAACAAACCCCAGTATTTTATCATTGCAAGGTCCCGCCAATCGATCCGGAATTTCGTCCAACCCACTGCGATCACGACGGCGGCTGCGACAAAACCAAGCTATATCCCCTCCTGCAGCCAAACAACGCACGGCATACACGACCGCCGGGCCCAAGGCACCAACTTTCCCTGCACAACCGTCTATGACGTCTCCGCCTCAGGATTCGACCAATCTACAACGGACAAAACTAGTATTCGAGTGATCTGCTCGGTTCTACAGATATACCCATACTGCTACTTTGTGAGATTAGAGGTAAGAAGACGTCGCAACCTGCAATTGTCACCAAAAAAGAGACAAGCTTTTCCTATTGCCCCTCATTCGAGTCTTTCCCCTCGTCGCGCCTTGTCAGCCAGCCCACCAGCCCACTTTCCTAGCCCGGCCCGTGCCCGAAACAGGTCGTCGCCATTGTCAATCATACAAACACGCAACACAACACCTCGATTCGAGGTGCGCATTCAGCTTGCAATTCGATAATAGCCTTAGGCCAGACGCTGGCGATATCCACTCCAATCAGGTCGGTCCAAGTCTTGATGTGCGCTGGGAGAAAGATCCAGAGCTTTCGCAAGGGTTGCATCTCCAGAGCTCTGAGGCATCATCTCCCGCATCCCCCGTCGGCAGCCGACCCAGATGAACCCAGAGGAGGCCAGTGGGAGAGAGCGCATTCAGGTTTCTCGCCGTGATCGAATCACTCGAGTTCTCTTATATCCGTCCGCCAGCACGCTCCCGCTTGGTGTCGAATCGCACGGCACATATCATAAGAGCTGTTTTGATCCCAATCTTCAGGCCACCAAAGTGCTAACTGGTGTTGTTCTGGGACAGGCCTGAATATTTATTTGCGCTCAATCATCTAGGCGTCGAAAGTGCCCCTCTGCCTTATCGATTCCCCACCTGCTTCGCCTTTATTCTCGACTCTGATACTGCCACGCGCGCTTTCCATCGCCTCGACTCGACCAATCTTGCTCGCATAACCATCTACTACTCACAAGCGTAAAAATGAACGGCACCCAACAACAACAAAATTCAAAGGACGCGACGGCGCAAAAGCCATTACCAGACTCGGCCGCGACAGCAGCGTCAGCGAATGGAAGCTCGGCGCTGAACAAGAAGAGGAAGAAGGACGGCTTGAAGCCCATCATCACAACTGAGGGCCCCGGGTACGTGCATCATACTTTCCACTCTTCGGCATGGATCGACGGACAGTTTCCGTCGTCTGCTCTCAAGATTTGTATTTGACCGCGTGGTTGAGCGCAAGCGGCTCCATCAACGATGTTGCAAACACAACACGCATTTCCAGGTTGCGCAGCACCCAACACTGGGAAGAGGTGGCGGGGTGTGGGCGGGTCATCCATGGAGGGGAAAGCGCCTGTGCCCATGCGCTCACACTGCGACATCACACAGCGAGGGGCGCATGGTGACTGGCTGCCCAGGTGGTTTTGACTCCCACTGCTCGCCGTCCATCCAGGACCTGATGACAGGGGATGGAGCCGCGATTATTTTTGTTGTCCTGTTGTTCTTGGCTTTAGTGAGCCTGGGCTGCAGCATTCTGCATCGTCGCACCATCCTCCGACACGCATCCCCCCTCTTACCGCTTTCCGCCTCCTCCCGCCCGCCAGACATTTGGGTTTGCAAAGGAGAACTTGCTGCCGTTGTGCTGTCATTTTTCTGATTTCTGTTTCAACACCACCAATTCTGGCCGTCTCCACTAGCGCCCAACTACGCGCAACATCCCAGCCTTCAAAGATGAAGACGATGCTAAAGACAAGGTCCCCGCTTTTGCCTTTGAAACCACAACCCCCCTCCCCCAGGACAGCACTGAGTCGCCGAGAGTTCGGCACCGTGCACAACAGTTCCCGTCGTTCTGCGTGCGCCCAGCCCGCCCGCCCAACCCCGCCAATCCTGCCTTGCCCGCCCGCGACCTCATATCAAGATTGCGCGGTGGCCTCGCATTAGATTCGATGCAATGTAGAATATTTACTTACACTCTGATTCTTATAGGGCCGCTCATCTAGCCTCACAAATGACCGGATCACCCACATCAACCTCCTCCCCAGAGGATGTCGCCGAGAACACTGCAGATGAAGAAGATTCTGAGGATTACTGCAAAGGAGGGTACCATCCTGTTACGGTTGGTGAGAAGTTCAAGGATGGCAAATACACCGTAGTGCGCAAGTTGGGATGGGGACATTTCTCAACAGTCTGGCTATCAAGAGACAATACGACCGGCAAACACGTTGCGTTGAAGGTCGTTCGATCGGCTGCTCACTACACGGAAACCGCCATCGATGAGATTAAACTTCTCAACAAGATCGTTCAAGCGAACCCGAATCACCCAGGCCGCAAGCATGTTGTGAGCCTGCTGGACTCGTTCGAACACAAGGGGCCAAACGGTACCCATGTCTGCATGGTGTTTGAGGTACTGGGTGAGAATCTGCTGGGTCTAATCAAGAGATGGAATCATAGGGGTATTCCAATGCCGCTTGTAAAGCAGATCACCAAGCAGGTCCTCTTGGGTCTGGATTACTTGCATCGAGAATGCGGCATCATTCACACCGATTTGAAGCCCGAAAACGTCCTTATCGAAATCGGTGACGTCGAACAGATCGTTCAGAAAGTCGTCAAGAACGAAGGCAATGAGAAGGAAAACAACAGGAACGGCCGCCGCAGGCGTAGGACCCTGATTACTGGCAGCCAGCCCCTCCCTTCCCCTCTAAATGCCAGCTTCAATCAAGCGTCCCTTTTTCCATCTCCAGGAGCCAACAGCTTGGGCGAGATGCTTCACGGTGGTAAGCACATAAATCCCAGGCTTCATGTTGACAACTCTGTTATTTGTTTACTGACTATGACTACTAGCCGGTACCAAGTCCAAAGAACCATCGCCGAAACCGGACAGGGACAATGGTGAAGACAGACAGAGAGAAAAGACGGCAGACATATTGACTAAGGAGGTTTCAGGTATCTCGCTGGATAAAGGCACATCAACGCCACTATCCACTGGTGACAAGCGCAAGGCGGACGATATGCAGTGGGACATCATTAGCGTCAAAATCGCGGATCTGGGCAATGCGTGCTGGGTTAATCACCACTTCACGAATGATATCCAGACCCGCCAATATCGGTCACCCGAAGTCATCCTGGGCGCAAAATGGGGAGCCAGTACGGATGTGTGGAGTATGGCTGCGATGGTATGAATCTCTCTTTTTTTATATTTTTTTATTTTAAACTAATCCGTAATACTTTGACGTATGCTGACACCGCTGAACCAGGTTTTCGAACTCATTACTGGTGATTACCTGTTTGATCCTCAGTCCGGCACTAAATATGGCAAGGATGACGATCACATTGCCCAGATCATCGAGCTGATGGGCCCATTTCCAAAGTCTCTCTGCCTGGCTGGCAAGTGGTCACAGGAAATCTTCAACAGGAAGGGAGAGCTCAGGAATATCCATAGGCTGCGCCACTGGGCCCTCACAGACGTTCTGAGGGAGAAGTACCACTTTAAGGAGGATGAGGCCAAGCGCATTGCAGACTTCCTCACCCCACTGTTGGAGCTGGTCCCTGAGAAACGAGCCAATGCGGGTGGTATGGCAAGTCATCCGTGGCTGGATGATACTCCGGGCATGAAGGGCGTGAAGATTGACAAGGTTGAGGTTGGCAGTCGCGGTGAGGGCATAGAAGGGTGGGCAACTGAGGTCAGGAAGCGGTAGACGGACGTAAGTTTTCGCGAATGTTCGCGGGTTTTGTCTTGATCTTTTTTTATAAATCTCTGTCACCTGGGGATGAATTTTGATGATGATCATGATGGATTCTACTCTCCTTTCTGATGAAATGGAAATGATTTTTTTCTTCCGCTATACATATGGGATGAAGAGAGAAGAGAAAGACAGAGTGAGATGGGGGGAGGGAGAGTTTCTTGTGTTTTGTGGACAAACAGAGAGCGAAAGAGGGGGTTTTTAGTTTTGTGGACGGAACATCTGAGTGCGGACAACCCGGAGTTCATATTTCAGCGAAAACCATTTACTGTTTGCTCTTTTCTTGTTTTTGTTATCACCCTTACATAAACGCGTGTCGTGTTCCTGCTTGTTAAAAAGTTCTCTATTTCCTCTCGGTGTTTTCTTTCCTCTTTGCATGGGTTTATATGTTTTGACAGAAGTTGCTTTTTTCTCCTTTTCCTTTTTTTTTCTTCTCCTTTAGTTCAATATGCGTAATGAACCATGATTTTACTAAGAGAGGGGGGGGGGGGGGTTATATATATCGGATTCGGATTGAAAGGATATGGATTTCTTTCTGGGATAGTTTCCTAGTCAGTAGTAGATATAAAACATGGGAGAAGAGGAGGAGGAGGAGGAGGAAAGAAAATGCTAAAAAGGTTAGCGGGACATGGATGAGGTGAGAGTTGAACTTTCGGGTTTTAACTAGCGACAGTCAGATGTTTTCTCCTCGTTTGTTGTCTTTTCATCATCATCATCATCACCATTGTCACTCACTTGACTTGTTACTGATTGATACATACAACCGCATATCGCGACCTACCTTATTTACTGGCCGACCCACTACCCTTTTTTTCTTCTTTTGGTTATTTCTTCAAGTTATTCTATACA
This sequence comes from Cladorrhinum sp. PSN259, assembly GCA_033725935.1. NCBI lineage: Eukaryota > Fungi > Ascomycota > Sordariomycetes > Sordariales > Podosporaceae > Cladorrhinum > Cladorrhinum sp. PSN259. The sequence goes on along the minus strand of MU867064.1, from coordinate 884,289 downwards.
TAATAATACTGCGTTGGCAGTTTAGTTAATATTCTAAAACAGATTATATACGTTCTTGAAATACGCCTCTCTTTTTGCCATCATTTGCAGACACACATATGTTTACTTCCTCTGAGACATGCTTCTCAACTGGGAATTAGAAAGATTACAGAAGCTTTTTTGCATCTTTTCGCTCTGTGAACTAGGAGGACCGAACTGTTCTCCTTGAAAAAGAGAGAAAAGAAAAAGGAAATTAGTTCTGTATTTTGTTCTTTCCCTTGCTTGTGTTTACTGGTCTCTCCTTCAGCAGACGCTTCTTTTTTGGAGGAGCCCATTTTTATCCCTCGGGTACGTAGTTGTAAAGGACAAAACTTGTAGTATCTGCTCTCACGGAGCTAAAAACATATGGCGATGTTCACATAGCCGGTCTTTCTTTGCCACCTTCAGTTCCTCCACCACGACAGCTGCAATGCCTGAAACATAACGGGGCGGGGGGGGGCGGGGGGCGGGGGGGCGGGGGGGGGGGGGGGGGGGGGGGGGGGGGGGGGGGGGGGGGGGGGCGGGGGGCGGGGG